>CABFOV010000751.1:28728-67406 GCA_902141375.1 Timema poppense
TTCATACTCTCCAAACTAATGGTGATTATTATTTGTAAAGGCCTACTTTGATTATAATATTGAAGTATTGTAACATATCGGGCTTACATATATTTATGGTCTTACCAATTAAATTAGGCCATTAATAGCAAGTGTGTTAAATCTATCACTGATAGAAAAAAGTCAAATATCATGTCAAAATGAGAAGTTTCCCAGCACTCAATGAACCAACATACAATAATATTGCCTAGCGCCTGTAAACTAGACTGTACCGGGTCGAGCGCGCGCGCTTGAAAAATAGAAACAGTTCTATCTTTCAAGCACGCGCGCTCGCTCCAGTGTGGCCACCTCCCATTAGAATCCATGTGTTCTATTTTATATTTTAGTCGCTCGCGCGCTCGCTCGCTCAGTCTGGCCGCCCCCTTAGAATCAAATATAAAGTAACCTTAAAGAAGGGCTCTATTAGTGAACGCCCTATCAACCCAGACAAAATTGTTAAATTTACTTGGAACCAAACAGTAAGCAATATTATTATTCGCAATGCTAGCGCATTCAACACAACTGACAAATTTAAATGCTATAAAATAATGAAACCGACTCGAGACCAGTGCTTTATGCGCGTACGTAGATTCCTGAAGAAAAACGATCTCACCGCTACTCACAATGGTGCCATGTTCTGTACCTATGCCAAGCAGCCGCGATTTAGTTTTATGGCTTACGTCAAATTTGTCGACACTGCTTTACTCGATGGTGAGGTAACTTACACTGTTCCCGGAAAGTTAAGGAGTGCAACAGAAAAAGTCCCGTATCGATTTGATTAGTAGTTATTAAGTTTACTGGCAACAAACAAACAAACAAAAAGTTCTAAAAATATATTAATTTGGTCTTCTTATCTTTATACTACCCAGAAAAAATAGAAACTCCACAAAAATTCGAATGTATTGTACCTTTGAGTGTTATTATATATCTACAGATATTAATAGAATCAGAACCAAATGAAAATAAAATTTGATTTAATAGTACATTGACCACTCTAGTTAGGTTATTTTTATGTTTCAGGCAAACAGTTTATTTAACGTTGTTTTTGAAGTGAGCCCTTAGGTGATGTTATTTTTAAAGACCTTATCTACTAGAGCAAAGAAGTTAAGCCAATTTCTACAATTTGTTAAAAGAAAATCACTACATTTCAATCAAAATCGTTGTATTTTAATTTTTAATTGTGAACTATACAATATACATTAATTTATTATCAGACCTCAATTCTTACATTTAATAATAGATTGTTGCATTATAATTATGAATTGTGCAATGTAAGCTATGCATTGTTTACTATTAGTTAAATGCCATGAATGAATATAAACCTAGCCTTATTAATGTAAATCTAAGATCAAATTATAGGTGACAGGTTACTAAAAATATATTTTTAATTTGTCAAAAAAAGCACTATCCATCCAATAATGTCTATGCATAAAATAATTGAAAACGCACCTAAATTTAATACGCTTACGCAAGAACGCAAACAGTTATTTTCTCACGTGGAGGTGTTACACTCCACTCTGTTACCTTTTATTTACGACCATTAATAAGATAAAAGGGAGCGGGAGTAAGCTATGAACAAGTGACAAGGAAAATTATTAGCAATATTAAAAACAACAATATGAACGATTTATTCAAAACAATACCATTTGAGCAGAAAACTTTACATGGTCTCATAAATCAAACTGAGATATGTTGAAAATCAAACAAATAGATAATAACTTCATATCTTTAAATTTCGCAGATAACTTTAGAGAGAGTTATAAAACTCGTTATATATCCAATATTCAAATGGGTCAGTCTAGAAGAGACAGGACAATGTTACGGGTTGAATTTAGTACAATAAATCAAAATTATTAATATCCATCAGGATAATACATAAGGAATAAATAAGGGCCTAATGGGCACCTTCAAAATATTACCAAAGTGTCTTTTCCATACCAAAGAATAAAGACTTCAAAAAAGTTAACTCTACATGTTAACTTTCTATAAGAAACTTTAAATTTCGCGAGAATTTGGCTAACAGTCTTTAGTCAAACTCCCCCGGGACTATCAGACCCTGACACAATATTAGGAAATTAAAACAATAACCCTATTAGTAAATAATAATGAAAATATCATATTAGAATCAAACCATAAAAAAAGATTTAAAAATATACTAAAGTTAATTAATTTCATAATAGTCAAAATGGCCAGAATATTACGTTACACTAAACTATATTTCAAAATGAAAAAAAACGCTACCTTGATGTTTACAAAATAATTACTATTATCCACAATTTCAAAACAATTTACATTTAACTCGTTCAACTCCAAGTCAATTAACAATTGTGGCTATCTAAAAGATTTAACACTCGAAAAGACTCTAGCGCCCAAGTGGCGACAAACAAAATATAGAGCGTCATTTCAAATTTAACGATCAGGTAAAAATCAATAGATTTAGATAATAGAAAAATTACAAAATCTAACATGGCTGACACAAGAATTAAAATTAAATCAGAGTCCAATAAATAAATCGGCATAGCTAAGATTCTGATGAAGATATAATATAAATGTTTTATCTTGACATTGTCCAGGTCCAGGACAATGTTCCTTGGTCAAGGGTTAAAATCAAATAGTCATTTTGGCATACACGCACATCACAATATATAGTGGGTTTCGTCGCAATAGAATCAAGGAGGGAGAATTGAACACACGGTCGGTGACGTCAATACAGCTTTGGATGATCACGTAGACCCTTTATTGCCATGGCTCCATCCGACTTCCAAACCATTTCTTCATTCACCTGATGTTTTGAAAGTAGTTCATTTCTCTACCATCAGAGGGCAGGTGAATAGATGAATAGTCATTCTTTAGTCGTGTCCAATACTGGCCGGCCCATTACTTGTTAGTTGAACTGGATGGAGTAGACTTCTTGTTGGAACATTGTAGCTCGCTCGACCCACTCGTCGATTTAGGATTCTAGGTGTAGACCAATCTTTGTGGTTGCTAGTTTCAGAAGATTCAATCGGTAAATACACGAATAGTTTTATTATGTTGAATTTGATTATGTAGAGAGAATATTATTGTTCAGAATTGTTTTATTATGTCGTACCAAGCTACGTGTACTACAATAGAGAAGAGTACTATAGTAGGGATTCTATTAGTGCCGGTATAATTGGAGCGGGTAGTATGAACTACAGAGAGCTATGCGTAAATGTCAGCATGGAGCGGGTCCTATTTTAACATAATGTAATGTTACAGAGGCATTGTTGCAATGAGCACGATAATAAATAGTTTAGTTTGGATTTACTATCTAAAAAACCAAAATTAAGTAAATTGAAAGAAACACTCTATAGTAAGCGACCTAGCTTACAAAATAAAAGTGCTATGATTTGCCTAGATAAAGCAAAAAAAACCAAATAAACTTAATTCACACGCAACACTGTAAAGTTACTCAAACATACTTTGCACCTTAGGACCTTAAGCTGACAACAATAATGTCAAAATGCACACAATTGTTTTCTAATTGGTTTGTTGATATTATTTACAAAACCCTCGTTGCCAAGGAGACTTTCAAATAATAGTTCATTTATTTTTAATTGTTACAAATATAATACTCAAATGTTACCACACTAATGGTCGGTTTTACCTATTCCGGTGGCCACATGGTCTAACGCACAACATTCATGTTAGAATAGACTGCCGAAAACTGAGAGGTTGGGGCTTTATCCCGGTTGGGTGCAATGAGGTTGGTTCTTATTAAATGGTTTACCACTCTCATGCACGCAAATTCTGGTGCACTTACTCTGAATTTAACCCTAATAATACCTCACACCTTAATGTAATTAGTACATAGTCGCACTATTTGAGTTTACTGACAACAAACAAACATACTTTTAATTTAATACTTAATAACGTGTTGCTTCAGTGGTCGCATGGTATAAGGCGTCACTTTTGCAAGAGATTATACTGTCTATGCCTCTTAGATCTTGGTATTAGCCCCGTTAGGGTAGCTTTTATAAGTATTTTCCCACCCTCCTTCCACGAAAATGCGGGTAGATAAATTCTAGAACTTCCCCTTTTCTCATCCCTATCCCATAAGAGTAATTTATCATATATGTGTATAGCCTGATCAGGTAATAAGACGTTGTGATGAAACAAAACCTGGGAACGTTAACAAGGCGTCAGTCTCGAATTGTCTTGTTTGCCTAGGCTAGGGAGGTTCTAATCCCGGCCTAGTCTATTTAGGTGGTTTTTCCAAAATAGTTTATTTCTCTACCTCTAAATAAATTCGGGTACACTTCCTTTTAGACCTGTCTTCCTCATAACTACAGCATTATTGTAAATATGTGGGTAGCTCGAAATAGGTAAGAAAATTGCAAATTTAGGAGAAAAACTTAATAATGACTAAATATGGGGTTGATTCAATAATGGTATTATATTATTTTTAATTCTAGTTTATTTTTCATCCTTTCGTTAGAAATTCCTTTTAATGAGAAAGGATGTGTTTCATAACGCATTTTACCTTTTAGTCTCTATATTCTATACGAGCATTTAGTGGGTTTTTTTTTTTTTAGTTTGTGTAAGCAGCGCTTGCACCCTATCTTTGTTTACCGGCCGCGTGTGGCAAGAGGTTACATCCTATATATTGCAACCTGACGGTCTTCTTGCGGTAAATGAACCAATAAATGAACTGTCCCCCTATCTGGATCACGTGGGCAACGCCGGTCACTTTTTTTTTCGGCTTTATTTTTCTCTTATCAACCGTCCAACAGTATGAACGTGGTGAGGTATAGTCTACCCAACAAATATAGACACTTATCTGAACTCTTTGAAAGAAACTGGCTCTACTCTCATGTTTTTTTAATTGTTTTTCATCGTGCTTTAGCAACCGTTTGAGTTGTACGCATGCATTGATCATTAAAGTAGAATTTGGAAGAGTAAGGTATAATTTTATAGGAGATATACCCACATTTTCTTGATATGAGAATGAGAAACTGTTTAGGAAGTAACGCACCCAACCGGGATTCGTACCCCGATCTTCCAGTCACCATCAATCCAGTTCAAGTCAAGAGGGACACGTTAGACCATGAAACCACTGATGCGTGTTCATGTATTCATACGATACAGCATGTGTTCTGTCATTACAATTTTTGATATATAAGGTGCCAATTTCACTTGATATTGGATAAAAAATATGTCGACTTCGGGGGTCTTGGGGTAAAGTACTCACCTCAGGATCCGATTTTTGTGAATTCAAACCCAAAATGGGTCATTGGATGTTTCTTGAGCGATAAATATCCGTGGAACAACTTCCTTTGGAGAGGAAGTAAAGCCATTGGTCACATGTTAGTTATGACATGTGAAAGAACCCTAAACTGTATGTGAAAATAGCCTTTCCGATGAAATTGGTAAGCCCTTTCTTTATAGCTCATAGAAATTCAATGTGGAAGGATTAACCACCACACTTCCTGAGATCCACTAGTGTATGGAATTTCTACCAGAGGGTGTGGGTAGCACTAACCATTCGGGGGGTTGAGTGCATGCCCGGCTCCTGATAGATAGAAATATCATCATACCAATTTTCTGCCTGTTGACTTAAGATGAATATAAACATAGCGACATTTTGTAAATGTTGACATACAAAAGTGCGTGTTAGTAACATTATTTTCAAGATGCCACTATTTTTATATATCTACTATTCATATAATGTTTATAAACGGTGAATTAACTATTTATATTCAAGAGTAAGTATGAGAAAGGGTAACTTAGAGAAAACACTCTTGTAGACAGAAAAAATGGTTTTGTACAGGTTACAACAAATTTAATGTTTAATACAAAATTAGTTTAATCATAACAACTTAATTTTGTAGTCTCCATTATTTTTTGGTAAACAGTAGTCAACTGTTTTTTCTGTGTATAAATGTGAAAATAGGAAAGGAAAATCATGTTTAAAACCAAAACCACCAAACACCCTCCCCTTGTGCACCAGGCCTACCGGTAGTTTTGAATCTCAACCTCCTTGTCAACTGCAATCAAATTAAATTAGACTGTAACGCCTGATCGGTCACCGCTTCTAAAAGTATCGATTTAATTCCAACTGGTATTTTCTCTTCTTAGCTGTCTAAAACTCTCTCAAGTCGTGTCTTTATTTTAAATCCAGGCCATTAGTACTTTCTTTTGACTTGTCATATATGTTTGGAAAGGAAGGGGGCGGTGAGAAACACAACTTGTTTTTCAGCATTATGTTAAAGGGTAAAGAATTTTTATCTTTCCGATGATTTTAAAGCTATTGTATCATGGAGAAAAAGTGAATATAAGGAAAAACTCTCTCAGCCTATCAAATAAAACTTTTTATAATATTTTCCACGATGGCCTTAGAGCCGAACATCGTGTTTCTCTTTTTAACTTTTTGTTCCTTTTGGTAATACAAACTTGGAATATATCAGTCGATGTTCGCGGATAACGCGGCTGTAGCTTTGTGTTTTCTCTCCCAGAGTGACCGGAGAATCACGAGGTGAGCCGATCTACCCCGAGGGCACAATAACAGAGGGCCGCACGCTGTAAGTTTCCGCTCGCTTGCTAGCTTCTGCTTGTGTTGATCTGGCTTTCAACAATAAACTCCGGGCGACGTTTCCTTTAATATCGCATTGAAGACAACCTTTCTCAGGATGGGCTCCAAGCACAAGTGATCTAACTCCGGTATTAGCGGCAGATATGTGGCCAAACCGGCGGGCCTTTAAACGTTTTTAAGTCTAAAAACTTTGGGTTCAATTACCCACGTGGTCGAAGATTCTTAGACTTCACGTGGTCCCGTATAAGTACGGTCTCAAGCGCTGATATCCCCTTAGCTTATGCTGTTGTTTCATTACACATCTTACTACCCATTTAGGATAAATGCATTTAAAAGCCTCCTTTCTTAAGACGGATTGATTGGGAAATTAGATAAGATTACTTGCTTCGGTGGCCGCATAGTCTAAGGCGTAACTATCGCAATAGACTAGACTACCAAGGACAGGAAGATCGTGGTTAGATCCCGGTGGGGTGTACTGAGGGTTGCTTTTACTCAATGGTGCCCCCCTCTCACTCCATGCAAATGCAGGTACGTTTATTCTATGTTCATCTCTAGCTCCTTAGCGTAATTAGTGCATATACATATAGCCTGAAAAGATAGTAAGATGTGGTATTAAAAAAATATTCAAATTTACTCTTTAACCAAGAAACGTTTCGCAGTACGATTTTTTTTTACAACAGCAAATTTGAAATCATTTAAAAAGTTTTTTGAATCCAGAGTATTTGTTTATTTGTTTTGTCGTATTTTTACGCTTTATGAGAGCACCAACTCAAAAAAGAGGATTTTACAAATCTGTCCACCTCCATCTCTGTCTGTCTGTCCTTTGTCACGGATTAAAAACACTTTGACGGATTTTGTTCAAACATGATATTTAGATTTTATAAAGCTAAACCACAAAAAGTTATTTTTTAACATAGCCCTTCAATTAAGGGTAGCTTACTGAGTGATGAGCTATTTTTTTTAATTACCCAATCTTTCAAAAAATCTCTAACGATTTTGATTTAAATTTCATATCTATGATTTGTTTAACATGACATATAGCATTGTATAATTGGTCTTCGGACAAAATTTCGTTGAAGGATCGTATACTGATTTAAAATTTTTGAGAATTATAAATGTTTCAAAACAAGCTATAAATATTTTGTTAAAAATGTTTATCTAGACATTGTGTGGTATGAAAAAGAGCACTGTATAATATATTTTGGGCTAAAAACTCATTTATGGGTAGTTTACTGAAGAATTATTTTTCAAAAACATTTAATATCTAACAAATGGTTCTAACAATTTGGTTAAAATGGTTATCTTCGGAATATATGACATTACAATTAACACTGTATATTTATGTTTTGGGTGAAAACTCATTTGTGAATATAATTTTACTAGACTGTTTTTTTTTTAAACTGGAAATATTTTTAAAATATTCCTAACTATTTGGTTTCAAATGGGTATCTTGTGATGTTTGACAATGAAAAATGACACTGCATACTTGGTTTTGGGTAAAAATTCAATAAAGGTATGTTTACTAATGAGTGATTTTTGAAAATAGCTATAACTATTTTACTTAAAATGTATATCTGGAGCGTGTTTGACATTAACATGACAAATAAAGCTGTAACTTGTTTTTAGGGGAGAACTCGGTTATGGGTAATTTACTGATGACTTGTTTTTAATTTGAGTATTTAAAAAAATTGCCTTAGCGTTTTGGTTCAAAATGGTTATTTCTTAAGTTCCATGCATTATAAATAGTTAAATACATTCTTTTTTTAAATAATTTAATAATAGTTAACTAATGACTAATTTTAGTAAAAATTGGTTTTTTTTAAATAGCTCTAGGGATTTGGTTCATAATTAGTATCGTGGGACTAGTTCACGCTATTAATGATACTGTACCTTTATTTAACTAAAATGAATTAATTTAAGGGCAGTTAACTCAAGATAAAATATAGAAAATTTGGATTTTTTGGAAATTGAATTTGAAGTTTAAATTCAAAATGGGAATCTTGGGAGAGTTTTCATGATAAATAATATTACGCTTTAATTTTACAAATAACCAATAATTTTTAGGTGTACTAAAAATAATTTACTTTTGAAAATTTTAATTTTGGTTTGATAAATTTTAGCAATTTGGTTTAAAATATGTATATAAACAGTGTTCATTGTGATTAACAAGATGATGTGTTTGTTTTTATCAGGAAAACATTCTTTGAAAATTATCTTCCAAGCCATAATACACAATATGAGAAAGTTTGTGTGATTGTAAAGTACCATTTATTTTAATTATGGTAATATTTTTTCACTGGTCTCCATTTTATTATGTGTGTTTTGTTAAAAGTAGAATACAGAACACTGCACCACGATGCGAAGTTCAAGCCGTATTATCTACCTAATCTGTGTGGTATACGTGGAGTGATACGGACGAGGATGGATGGGGAGGCTATAATTTAAAGGATTTGTACGCGCATTTGCATGAAAAAGTGGGTTAAACATTTTAGAAAGGATCACCCTCACCTGTTGGTTGGCATTCACACACATATATCCACGTCACCGACAAATAAGACTAGATGATCTTCATGTCTTAGACCACGTGCCCATCGATGCCGGTTTTATCTTATCTTGAACGCCTTTAAGCACAGGAATTAAATTATGTATTAATTTAAATTAGTTTAAAAATTACATATGGGAACGGAAATCTAGCCCAGTAGATTTTGTTTAGCGCGACAATGCTCCTCTACCACTGAGTTATCCAGGAGTCGTTTCATGCTCAAGGTCATTCTTCACTCACAGTTTAAGGCAGAGTATGTGATGGACGTGGGGAAAAGATTTTTACAATGAACTATAATTTATAGCACGGTCAGGTTTGACTACGAAAGGGCTGTTATGCTTCCAAGTGTTCAATACAAGATTTAAAAATTAGTGATATAAATGTGTGTCATCCACAAGGTTTAGATAACTTTAATTACAGGAATGTCCAACGCATGGGATGAATCTTAAATAGCTCAGTGGTAGGTATATCTTTGACATGCTATTCCAAAGGTCATGGATTCAATTCCTGTGTTCAGGTGTAATTTTCCAACTAATTTAATTTAATTGTGGTCTCAACCATAAGGAAAGTCCCATAACTACACATTTTCGCAGAGAGAGAGAGAGAAAGTGAAAAATAATTTTGGAAAAACCACCCTCAGTATATTCGACCAGGTTTGAACAACGACCTCCCCTTTATCGGCAGTTCAGTCTATTGTGAGAGAAGCACCTTAGACCATGCGCCCACCAATCTGGGTCATATTATTATTGCCATGATTAAACATTTTAGTGGTGGCATGTGCATTTCACAATTTCACCACGACTAAATTACTTTACTATCAAGAAAAAATGGATGAGCTTCTCGAGTTTTGATGAACTTATACTCAAATTACTTTTTTTAAGATAACATATGATGATTACGCTTTCAGATATTTTAAATAGAGAACAGGCCGACTCTATATTACTTCCAAGTTCTCGGTTTTGTCTGTAATTTATTTGGCACCGCGTCTTACTACCCGTTTGGGTTGTACGCTAAAGTACTAATTACCTAATGGATTAGGAATTGGGAAGCTTGAGTTTAGAGGAAGTTAACCCGCATTTGTGTGGAGGGAGAGTGAAAAATCAATTGCGAAAACCACTCCCTGCTCACCCGACTGGGATCAGAAACTCTATCTCCCCTTCCTAGGCAGTTTAGCTCAGCACGAAACTAGCGCTTTTAGCCGACTATGCCACCGAGGCGGGTTTGTCTGTAATTACTCTCGCCATAACGCTAGAAACTGGACGTGACTTTTCCGTGCGTATATTAGCTACCGACTGAACAGCTCAGCCCGTGACTACCAATAGTTGTTCGACAGTTTAGTCATAAAACTAAGGCTCAGCTTTAGTTATACGTTTAGGAATACCTGTGCCAATCTACAGAGCAAGACCTTTTATTTTAAAGATACCTTAACCATGGTTTTTTGTGACATTGAGAACCATGTATTAATAATGTCTGTAAATTCATAGACTAAAACGTAAATTATGTATAGATTGCGGCTTCGCTATCGCAAATTGGTACACTTTTATTCTATAGCTCTCGTAGAAAATTTTTAATATGAAAGTATAGTTTGGTATAAAAAATTTTGTATTAATATTTATTTTAGCCCTTCATCTTACTACCCGTTCGGTTTATACGATTATGTACTAATTATGCTAATGGTTTAAAGGATAAGAAAGATTTTATCAATAGAAAGTGTACCTGTAGTTGCGTGGAGGGAAAGTGGTAACCCATTTTGAAAAAAAAAATTCAGTATACTGAGATTCGAACCTCATTATCCCCGTCATCGGCAGTCCAGCCTACCGCAAGAGTAGCGCGCTAGACCACTCGAACTACGAAGCCGATTAAATGAATTTATTAAAATGAATTAAAATCGGTTTATTGGAACTATAAAATTCCTGTAAAAAGATGGTATATTTTCGTGGAATTACGGCTTTCCACCTTTAAATATGTTTTGAATTTGAAAATTTTTAGTACCCCCTCACTGTACACAAGCTTCTATTATACAAAGTTCTGAAAGTAAGCTGCGTAGAAGATTTTGAGAATTATGGTTGAAAGGATTTTTCTCAAGTTTTAAATATATATTCCCCTTGCACTTATATCACTTATGCTCTGTACGTCACATTTGCAGTAGATAATGATGGATTGTGCCGACTCAAAATGGACCGTCCGATTAACATCATTAGATTTTACCGTCTAACAATATTATATGGCATATACACACTAAATCACAGACATAAATAAACAAAACAAAAAAACTGAAAACTGAAAATTCTTTAATATAAATAAATAGGCAAATTATAATGCTTATAAACTTTTGTTTTTAATTTTCACTAAGCTTATACTGTATACATATAAAATTTAGTTTTGAAAGGAATATTCACAAAATATTGTAATATTTTGTTTAATTGAATCATAGCCTTTGTTTGGTAAGAATAATTTATTTTTAATGACACAAGCTTATGATTCTCATTTATCGTCCATTTGTTTCTAAATCTCCAAACTGTAGAAAAAAATCATATACAACCTGTATACTTTTTTTTACATGTAAATATTAATAACCTTGTACGTGTACGCAAAGTGGAATGGATGATAATGTTGTTTATTTAGCAAAAACATTGCTGGTAGAAATAAATAAAATGTTGCTTCAGTAGATACATTTAGATTGCCTCCATACAATACTCAACAGTTATTTAAATTTACTTGGACGTAGTGGCAGATGAATAATAGTTTTCAAATAAAAATAAATAATCATTTTTGGCCTGGAAGGTTTTTTGATATAAAAATTGGAAAAAAAAATGCACCATAACTCACGTTCCCTTCCGTCCCACCATTTTCTTAAAAACTGTATAGCATATATGACCGGGAGGGATATGACATTCAGGCTTGATCGCCTTATGTGTGGACTATTACCTGTTCTAATGGCACAGAACGTTGCCCAGGGTACACCATAGGAGGTTGTCTACACGTCGTACCTGCAGTGAGATGATGTGATGATAGTGATTATGAAGCTGTGGAGCCAATGTGAGTCTTAACCTAACTTAAGCATAATTAACCAAACCCTAGTGACCTTTGGGATAATTCCCCTTAAGGGACAAATACCCAAGGTACCGGCCGGTAATCGAATCAGGGACCCCTAGGCTCGTAGCCAGGTGCCGACCACTACACCACGGAGACGGTTACCCCACCTTAAAGAGACACGAGAAGAAAACTTATCAAAGTTTGCTTCTAAATTAATCTTTCAGTGAGCGCTAAGGGGATGTAAATCGAGTAAATTATGTATATTTTCATTGGCTACAAAACAATGCGAAGTTCAGTCACACGCTTTGACAGCGCAACACAAGAATCAAAAAGGATGAAAAAACAAAATTTCACATAGCAGTATAAATCAGCAACCATAATGTATAAACTGTCTCGTTATTGGACAAATTTTAAAACTAGATATTTAATTGATAGGCAAAGAAAACAACACGTGCTGAGTAAATATTAATCCAACTAGGAAGTTTTGAGAAAGTTTGTGAGAATATATTAATTACGTAGTTGTGGTTTTTAAACTATATGGACAGATCTTTGCCTATCCCTTAAGGGAACGGTGGGATTAGGTATATAAGTATATGATGGTATGTATCAATATGTACAACTAATTTACTCTACCTCAATTATGGATCAGCTCTGCTATTTTTAATATTACAACTATAGCAGAATATATTAACTTTGCAATATATTTACAACGTTTATGTTTTCTTATCTAATACGATTTTAAAACATTTCAGAGTATAGTATTAAAAAAGATGCCAAATTTAATATATTTTCATCATCAAATTCATATTTTAGAAATAGTTGACTAGACATTAAATATTTTGTGGAAGATTTTTTATGAATTTATTTTTAAGAGGATAAATTTGTTGAAGACCATTTCTTTATAAAACATTATTTATTGTCCCATGACCTTTTTATTTCGGTTATAAGGAAAAAACTTTAACCTTGCTACTAAAGCTAACCATTTATCTTCTCCTTTAAGTACCCAAAACTAATTGATGGGCCATAATAATAAATATGTTAAAAAATCATTTGAGATGTTAAAATACCTCATACATTTCTAAATTTACTGTAAAATAATTGATAAATCGTTATTTATTAACTTTGCTAGTGGTACCTACTTAAATTTTAATATAATGATTGATATTTTTTTTTAATTTTAGGTTAAATTAATATAACAAATACAAATAATTATAAGTTTTTATAAATCCCTTTCAAATATTGCATGCGTGTAGGCTGTCTTTCAGGCATAGTGCTATTATTTAAGGTTTTCTAAATTAATTAATTAGGATCTGATAACTTATCTGAGTGCCTGCCATAAGTTGAACGAACGTTGTGTACCGAAAATGTATCATTATATGATTCGGTGCTAAATATTAATGTTATGGGGAGTATTCCTTGTATTTTTCTTGTGATTTTGTTAGGATAGACGTCACCAGCATTTTAAAACATAAAATTTTCAGTTAAACAAATATGTTTCTATTTAATAAATATTTTGAAATATTTTTTCAAATCTTAAATATAGGAAGGTATATCTTTAAATCCCTATAATAGCTAAAATTGAGATTAATACCAGAAATCCTAAAAGGGGACACTGCATTTTAAACAAATATATTATATTATTTACTTTTCATTTTTAGGTATTGCTGAATCTACGTATACTTGTTTTGTTTCTTCAATTAGATATTCTTCCTTCATTTTGTATACTCACAGCATCTTTAAATTAAACCAATGCGCTTAATATTATTTAATGTTTTATTTTCGGATATCGTCTGTTTTTAGGTGTAAACAAATAACTTCCATCAAGCATTAGCTATCAACGAGATATCAAAGTGTATGTCTTGTATTCGATAGACTGAGGTTCGATTACGTTCGGTGAATAAGGATTGACTCTTCAGATTTTGTTTGTTTCTTGCGCTGCATATTTACACTAATGAGCTAAAGTGAAAAAGGTAGAACTTATAGGAATTACACCTACATTAGCCCGAAGAGAGAGTGTAATAATTTAAAACTATTTAGGAAAATATACTTTCAGTGCACTTGACCTGGATTTAAACTCTGACCTCTCTGTCATAAAAAAAACACTAAACAAGCTTGATGCCTTAGTTTATGTGTTCACAGATACGTGTTTAAGGATTTTTATTATTTAACATCACGTCTTACTAACCATTTGGGTTGTACGCTTTCAAGAATGATCTTTACCACATTTTATGCGTGTTTATTCTAGTGCCTTTACTTCAGAATTCACCTGTATTGGTCAACACGTAGACACAATGTCAGGTTCATCTATTCTTGTTCAATGGTGAGGGAGATCTTGGGGTTAAAATCCGGGCCGGGTACACCTAGAGGTTTTTTCCTAATATAGTTTTTCACTATCCCTCCACACAAATGCAGGTAAAATGTATTTAATTCTAAATAATTGCCCCTATCGCATAAGTGCAATTAAAATTTGTTTAGCCTGAATTTTTGTAAAACGTGGTGCAAATATATTATTTGTAAAAAATATATCTTTGCACACTTATGAACTAGGTTAAATAATTTGATTTATTTATTGCTTAGTAATAGTACATAGGAGCTTGTAAGAAAAAATACTACTTTTCATTACTTGAATGACGATATAGTTCTCGTTTGAAACACAAAAAAACTATTAATAAGATAGTAATTTATATCCTGAATGTCATAAAAATCTTTATGAAGATTGTATATTATAAACAAAGTATTTTTCAACTCAAATTATCCTTAGTGAATTTCACCAAACAACTTTATCTTAGTATGAAACCGTAAGTAAAAAAAGATGAATGTATCTTGAAAAAGAGATGATCAAATTTAATTTCACGCTTTAGTTGATTAAATGTCCAAGTATAGGAAAGTGTGTGTATAACAGAAGTGAGGAAACTTGAGGAAGTTTTGGAAAAGCAAGGAACAGGCGACGCGAAAAAAAAAAGAGTAAAATTGTCTACAGTCGAGAACGTTTTAAAAGGAGAAAATTGATTATTGAAAATCATCCCAAAAAGTTTTCGGTAAACTTTTCTTGTCAAACCGTGGATGGTTATGTAAGATAGAGAATTATAGCGCTAAGAGAGACTAAAGTTTTCTTCCATCGAAAGTATTTAATTTTTTGATAGATTTTGAAAAATTTGATATGGAAATCAATTCAATTAATTACTTTCGTATTTTTAAGTCGTATTCTCATACTCCTATGTGCAATGTAATTATGTTTTGTCTAAATAATTGTAAGTATTCTCTTGATTGATATGTAGGACTGACACAACCGAAAAATATATTTAACGAAACACACAAATTTACTTGTCTAAGAGCGTATAACCCAAATGGAAAGTAATATTATAACATAAAAATTTTCAATACATATAAAGTCAGTAGAGCAATAATTTAAATAATTTAAATACACTGAGTAATATGTCAGTAATAGAGTAAACGGTAATAACAGATAACACGGTGTAAAACCGTATCATTTCATATTATATCTTCGTACTGAAGGTGTTATTAAATAAATCGTGTGAAACAGGGAAAGTCTTATTCATTTCATAAAAAATAAAAATCAGAAATCTGCGTGCAAGTGCGCAGTAAGACATTTACGCGTCATCATCGTAAAACCGCAATATCATTATAATTAGTGCTAAAAAAAAGGGGCAAACATCTCTATATATAACAAAATCATATTAACTGGCTCCCAATCGCGGGCAATATAAATCCCGAATGATTATATAATTATTAATGGGTTTAATATTATATTTATCGAATACAGCTCTTTCATTTTCTTTCGAATCACTAATCCAAATACGAAGGCCCAAATCTGTAAAATGTTACCTTTAGTTGTAGTGAGAATATCTAAAATTTAATTTAAAAGATTGTTGTTCAAGTCTTGGTCCCAATGGCAAATACTATTTGGTTTTTAATATATATTGAACTTTAGACAATCAAGAAAACACTTTTGTAGTATTATTATTAGCACCGCATCTTACTACCCATTCAGGTTATACGCATTTACGCTAATGTGTAATGGTAGAATGATTGTGAGATGAAATGGAGGACCTACAGTTTAACGTGGAATCAGAACCACGGTGGAGGCCTGGCATTCCTCACATTCACAGGATGTTTTGTCAGAGGTGAAGGAAGGGTTTGGTAATCAGATAAATCTTTGCCGGGACCGAGGATCGAACCCCGGCCGCCAGAATAGAAGTCTGACACCTAACCCTTAGACCGCCGGGTCAGCACTTTTGTAGTAAATTAATTATATTCATACCATTTTGTCTTTTTTTTGTGATTTTGCTATCCTCTCAATTACACAATTCTATATAATTATTATTATTATTAGCACCACGTCTTACTACCCGTTCGGGTTATACGCACTTACGCTAATGTGTAATGGTAGGGTGATTGTGAGATGAAATGGAGGACCTACAGTTTAACGTGGAATCCGAACCACGGTGGAGGCCTGGCATTCCTCACATTNGTGTAATGGTAGGGTGATTGTGAGATGAAATGGAGGACCTACAGTTTAACGTGGAATCCGAACCACGGTGGAGGCCTGGCATTCCCCACATTCACAAGATGTCTTGTCAGAGGTGAAGGAAGGGTTTGGTAATCAGATAAATCTTTGCCGGGACCTGGGATTGAACCCCGGCCGCCAGCATAGAAGTCTGACACCTTACCCCTAGACCGCCAGGTCACCTTCTATATAATTAATTTATCAATTGCTTAAAATTGTTATTTCAAGTCAAAGTCCTCATAATTGTCCTCAATATGCATTTTTTTTTAGATTTATATAAATCTAGAATCTCTCAAATACCATAGGATTCAGTGAATTTAAGGAATTGAGGATGGTTAAATAATAGAAGCATAATGGGAAACAAAGAACATTAATAATAATAATATTTAGCACCGCGTCTTACTACCCGTTCGGGTTATACGCTAAGAGCATTAATACATTTCGACAAAGAGAATACATGAAATAACAAACCTTGTTTCATAGACATTATTTGCTCAGTGAATTTCAGTTTCTCATTCCTCAAAGTTATTTTTAATAGATATAATTCTCTACAACTGGAAAAATATTGTTTTTATAAAGTATTATTTAAAATAAATCATACTCATTTATCCTTAATAATTTCTATAACTTTTAAATCATAAGTTATCTCTTATCTTAATTAATTGGGTAGATGTGACCAAAATTTTATTTTCAAATATGACATCAAATTATAAAATGTTACATGTAAATATTCTACCAAGTTTAGTAAAAGATAAAAAAAAAGACTTAATAATTATACTGTACTTGTATATTTCCATGATTTTATTTTCACTGCTGTATTTAACATAATCAAATAACATAAAATCATTACTATTCAATTATTCATTTTTTCGTGTTTGATCTGTTTGAATAATTGCTTTAAAAACATACATAAAGTGTGATGAAGTCAAATTTATAATTCAATGTTAAATGAAAATTAATAAATTAATTACACAACTAGATGTGAAGCTAACTAGTCTAATTAACTGTTTAATGTAAGCACACAAACATAGTCACTAAACAAACAAAAGCTTGTGCGAACAATAAAGGTTTTTACGTTTCTTTCATCCCAATGAAATTTATTCATTTTATTCACACATAGAAGAAATAATTTTTTCAGCATTTTATTTTATTTTTAAAAACGCGATACCGTACTACATTTCAGCCATATTAACTTCCATTCTAACATTATTCATTGGGTGAAAGTAAATCTGAACTCGTACCTAAAAGGAAACTAGGTGAATCGATAAGTCTTGGTTTCTGGTGTAGTATTAATAATGACTTTTCAAGCACGTATTCAAGAAAGAAATAAAGAAAGAGAAATAGCAAAGGAGAGATCAATTTCAGGAGTAAGGTTTAAAGAAAATAAATAAAAGTAGCCTACGTGCGCTGAAAATAGTAAAATACTCGACTTCAATATCCCATTGCATTCGCAGAGCATTCTTATTTAATACTTATGCATATTGTGTTTGCTGCATTAAGATCAGAACGTATATGATTTTAAACATAAAACGCGTTCAGGTCTTCAAGAAGAAGAATTTGTTAGTTATTTTATATTTCACTTGGTATGTGTATATGTATAACATAATATAGACACGAATATAAGCTTATCTTGACGCTAATAAATTTTATTTACATGGAGATTAGGGTGAAAATATTTACAAACCCTAAACTATTTTGTCACCTATCGGTGTCAATCTAGTGACCCAAGATATTTGACTCAAATTTCTTGACTACTCAGTCACAAATTATTAATACAAATAATAATAATGTATGTATGGTATATTATGGTATGTTATGTTATGGTATGTTATGGCATGTTATGGTATGGTATGGCATGTTATGGTATGTTATGGCATGTTATGGCATGTTATGGCATGTTATGGTATGTTATGGTATGTTATGTGTGTATGTGTGTATAGAACTCAACCCGAAGGGGTTTTTTTTGGATCCTCAACAGTCCTACCGTCAACTGTAAAGCCTAGGCGGCACGGAATAAGCGTACTAAGGAAATAAGGAGTGAGGTAATTTCCCGTTGCTTTTCTAACTGATCCAAAAAGTACTCTTGCACATCAGTCTGTCAAACCCACCAAAATATATACTCACACTGACCCAGCAACACTAACTATTTTAAATATATTTAACATTTTGTTTTAAATAGGTATACATGATCAAATAAGATCTTTGATTTTAAGCCTTTGGATATATAATGTAATATATATATAAATTGTATACACATGTATATACATATATGTATAAATTAAAAGCCTTTAAATAAAATGTACTATTTTTCAATATATATATATATATATGTAGTGTTCATTATATTTTATAAGTATTTAACGTAACATATTAAATAATATAAATATATAATGTAATATACTTATGCCGAAAACATATTAGCATATAATGTGATACATATTTCAAATATATAAAAATAAAATGTAATATATATTAAAATTCTCTCAGATATACTTTTGTTTATTTATTGGCGTTAAGTCTGCACCAAAGAAACACGGAATGACAATATCATGATCTCTTGACATTTTTGAAAGCTGTGCACAATCAGCTCAAAGAGCAAGTTTTTCTCAACAAGGACAAAGTAGAGTTCATTCAGCGTAGGAGTGGTGGTAGCTGCCAGTTAGCAGAAGATTTATATTGTAGATATTGATTGAACGTCACTAATGATAACCTATGTGGAAAAAATTATTATTTCCCTAGTAATATTATTATCAATCAAAAGTGTTAATAAACACTTTAGTTATTAATTCCCTGTATGACTGAAATTTTCTTAACTAATTGAATTGGTTCGTGGTTGTGGCAGTTAAAGATAGTGTAAGGCATGACATATTAAATTAAAACGTATTATATTTACACGTGTATCTTCTTATAATTGGCCACTATCATTTAAAAAATATATACACTTATTTTTTTTTTACTCTGAGAAAGGGTCATACAAAGTATTAGTTTCAAAATATAACATTTTAATTTTGCAAACAGATGCACATGAAAGCTGTACGTATGACAAAATTAACCATCCTCATTTTGTCTGGTTAGCTATATTTTTTATTATTATTATTATTATTATTAGCACCACGTCTTACTAACCGTTCGGGTTATACGCACTTACTTTAATGTGTAATGGTAGGGTGATTGTGACATGAAATGGAGGACATACAGTTTAACGTGAGATTCGAACCACGGCGGAGGCCTGGCATTCCACACATTCACAAGTTGTGATTAATACACGTCTTGTCAGAGGTGAAGGAAGGGTTTAGGTAATCAGATATATCTGTGCTTAGACCAAGGATCGAACCTCGGATCCCCAGCACGGGAGTCTGACACTTTACCCCTAGATCACCAGGTCACCAGCTAATTAATGTATGAAGAAAATTCAGCCTTTTATGATATTCAGTTTTTAATGTATTTTTATGTTAACCATCACAAAAAAAATACAAAGGGTTATTTTCATAATTTCTTGGCTGAAAAAGTAAAAAAAGTAAAAATAAATGAATAATCACAATTAAATTGTTGGTCGTGAAAATTTTGAATGCCAAAATTGATATCAACTCAACAGATACGGTATGAGAGTGGTTTTAAGAGTTTTTCCTTGTTGTCAGTTACCACCATTCCTACGCTGGGTAGACTTTAGCTAGCAACTTCACCCATTTCCTTCCAAATCGTGAGTTCCCCTCGCTTGGTTGACTTATCCTTTCCGAGTGGCTTGTAAACAGTCTGCTACTTGGATTGAAAGAAGAAAGCCCTTCTTGAGAATCTCCTCACTGCTATAAGCTCTACTCAAGAGAGTAACAACTTTTCATAAATCTATAGAACATTATTCAAAGATAAAATGCGACTGAAGACCCTTCCGAGCTTAACAAGAAAAATATATTCATTTTGTTGAGAAAATAAATAGCCCATAGACTTTAGGATCTCTAAATGCATTTATGCAGTAATTTATATAATACTTCCTCCACGACTTAATTAACTTCCAATATTTGTGCATTTTATTACACTAATGGGTTAGAAAAGAGGAAGGTAAAATTGATAGAAAATGCAACGGTGTTCGCGTGGTGAGGGATTGAGAAAATTTACTACCTATATGGAATTTGAACTCTTTTAACTTATGTTGACTTTTCTTTTCTTCTTCCGCTTATGACAACACTGTGTTTGTTATTAGTGACTCAAACTGTTTATTTTACTAGAACAACATGGGAAATTGTTATATTAATAAATTGCGCTAACATCCATCTGAAGATAGGAAAGGGAAGTAACATCAATTTACGAAAACTATTCAAAATGCTAGGATTTTGAGCCTGGTAAACCTTGACCCTCTTAAGGAAACAATTTTTCAAGTATAATATCTTTTTAAGTTAGGATAGCTACTAATATTATTTCTGAAATATCTAGTGTACAGTTTTAGAAAACATTATTCTAGATCTATAGTCATTCTGTATTTATTGCCATTTTGTGATGAGTCATTCTGGATATAGCATCTTTCTGTACCTAGCTTCATCTTATTACTATCGTTTTTCTGTAGCTAGCTTTATTTTACACCTAGTTTCAATCTGTATCTAAGAGTTATTTTTATCTACCATCATTATTTACCTAGCATCACTCTGTTCTTAGTATAATTTTATATCTAGCGTAAATCTGTACTAAGTGCCATTTTGTGACTCGAGTCATTATGTATCCAGAGTAATACTATATTTAGTGCAATTTTCTATCTAGCGTATTATAGAGCTAGCGTAACTATTGTGTCTAGCATCATTATGCTTCCATCTTCCTGTTTATTAGCACGTCCTCCAACCTTAACGGCCCCTCCCCNGGGAAACCACGCTAAATGAACTTAGCATTTTGTGTACGTCCTTACAGTTTCGGGTTGTTTTTATTATACATTTAGGATGCACGACAGCCTATAGTAGTCTGGAAGAAAGATATGTTTATAACATAGAATAAAGATACAGTATTTATATCTTTATTTATATAGGATTTAAAAAAATTGTCATTGATAGGATTTATCAAAAACAAAGTTGCAAGACTTTGCTATGATATAAAAATAGTTTTTAAACCTATCAAAGAATGGTTCATTCATGAATGTTTTTCAACACATTTATTGTTTTCACTGAGGTGTTCCCATACACACTACAGACAAACGCTGGTATATTTTCTTCGATATCACCTTTAATATATCCCAAATCCTAAATTTAGTTTAGTGGAACATGTGTTGTGAATACTTCAATTGGGCATCGTTTCAAAAATTCACAATTTATTATGTAGGTATTTAATAATTTATCTAGTTGTAACTTATCATTGTATAGATTAATATATAAAATTGAGCTTTACATATACAAACTACTTGAAAATAAATAATTAAATTGGAATTACATGTTCTAAATTAATAAATTTGTAGACTACCTTTGTTTCCAATATTCTTTTAATTCTGTTCCTTGTCTTTTCTTACGTGGGGCGCATAAATGTAGATGTGATTTATAGCCTCTTCTTCTGTCAAATCCCGAAGTATTCATTGTGACTTCTCAAGACAAACGTAAATACCAATGTAGCATGAATGTGCTGAGTTGTTTCTGACTTCTCTTATCTGCCTCTAGCCCAAATCACCACGCGCAGGTCAACCGGACACTATCCACATTCCTTTTGTGTTTACTTCCTTCAACCAACCTCCCCCCCCCCGACACACACACTTTTGCATTGTAAGGGAAAGCCCCCTTAAATATAAGAATTAATTTTATTGATTTATTTAAATGGCTTACTTCCTTGCAAGATCTCAATTACTTCACAATTAATTATTGGATACCAGTACCCTTATTAAACAGAATAACTTTGCTTCATTAATGCGAAGAGTATCACTATAAATGCGAGCTTCTCATGCAAGGTGGTAATATTTTTTAGTTTTTTTTATGTTACCTTAATATATTATTGAGAAAAATATGTCTTAAATACGATAAATCATGTGGCTATGTCAGAAACCTATTTATTTTTTTGTAAAAGATCAGAGTTTATTACTAGACAAGTTTACATTATCTAGTTGTTGTTTTCTTAGCACCGCGTCTTACTACCCACTCAGTGTATTCATTTACATACAATTTACGATAGTGAGTTATGGATGGGAAAGGGTGAATTCATAGAAAGTTTACCCGCATTTGCATAGAGAAAGAAAGTGGGAAACCATTTAGGCAAAGCTACCATCAGTACACCCGACCGTGATCGAACCACGATTTATCCGTCATCGGCAGTCTAGTCTATTACAAAAATAGCGCCTTAGACCATGCGGCCACCGATTATCTAGGTAATGAAAGAAAAAAGGTGCTTGGTGAAGTTAATGTACTCTTAAATTAAGTGTTAGTTATGTAATACCGAATTTAAAAAAAATCTTTTAAGTAGGATGCCTGGATTTTTTTAAATGTTTTGAGTAAAACTATTCGAAAAAGTGTTAGACAAATTGAGTCTAAGGGGGAGGAGGGATAATGTAAGTATTTAATTTATATTTATGTTCATCTAAACCAGAATAAGTAGAATATGAAGCTAAGTATTTAATGGGTAATGGTATAGTTGTAGTAGATTTGACTCCATTTATATAATACGTATTGATTAGTGAAGGTAAAATTAGTAATAATGTACGTGATCCACACCACCCCTTAAAGTAATTGATAAGGTAGTCCATGACATAAGTTATACATTCCATTCCACTTAGGATTGTTGGTAGCTGACAGCTAGCATAAGTTACCAAATCTACTCTCCTGTATCCATTCGCCAAACTATATGATCTGCAATACAATGTGTTGAGCTGATTGATATCAACTTTGATGATACAAACTTTCACAACAAACGTCATTCAGTTGTTTTCATGTGGATGTGATTACAAAATAAAAACTTTTATTTTGAAATTAATATTCCGTATGACTCTTCATCTAAACTATAAAAACATATTTATTTATTTTGGTGGTTACAAAAAGATACAAGTGTGAATATAATACTTTTTAGATTATTATTTCATTCTATAATATTTCTTGTTGCCACAGCCAGGAAACAGAAAATAAGATTGGTTTTATATTTGTATTTTGATAAGTCGAAAAATCTGTTACACAGTAATCTTTAAGGAAGTATTGTTAGAAGCATTTATTTACTTTTGATTGAAAATATAGTATTACTAAAAAAAATAATAGCTACTTATACATTAGTGACTTTCAACTAACGTTTGCAATAAAAATCTTCTACTAGCTAGAACCACTCCTATTGTGCATTGACCTTTTTCGTTTGTGACATCATGTAATTAGCATATTTCTCAAACTAGAGTCATTTAAAATTCTAATCTTCCACTTTTCGTTATGCCTTGTATCAGTGGTGCAGGAACGTTTTTATTGGGGTGGGAGGGTATAAATAATGTGCTTTCATTGGGATAACATTTTTAAGATTTAAAAAAAACATGAAAATATAATACATCTGTCCCTCGCAATATGCGAGTGATTGTTCTGATAAATAATCACATAGCCCGAAAACGCGTAAAGGGGATTGATTTTAACATCAGTGATATAGGAAAAAAGAAAATAAAAACCCTAAACTTATAAATGAATGCAATTTTTATTTATTTATCCAACTGGTACAATACTATGGGTAACCAACATCTATTGTTAATCTTCAATTCCCTGAGATTTGTAAACAAATGTAATTTTTAATCACCTTTTCTAATTCAATTTTACAGGTATGCTTACTTTTAATCTTCAATTTCATCATAAATTAATTGAATCTGGCAAATCTGGATTATCACTCTCTTACTCTCTTGAAAGCCCTGGGACGGTACACTCTTGCTCTCTCAAAGGCCCTTGGGTGGTAGGCTCTTGCTCTCTTGAAGGCCCTTGGACGGTAGGCTCTTTCTCTCTTGAAGGCCCTTGTATGGTAGGCTCTTACTCTCTTGAAAGCCCTTGGATGGTAGGCTCTTGCTCTCTTGAAGGCCCTTGGATGGTAGGCTCTTGCTCTCTTGAAGGCCCTTGGATGGTAGGCTCTTGCTCTCTTGAAGGCCCTTGGACGGTAGGCTCTTGCTCTCTTGAAGGCCCTTGGACGGTAGGCTCTTGATCTCTCAAAGGCCCTTGGATGATAGTTTCTTGTTCTCTTGACAGCCCTTGGACGGTAGGCTCTGGCTCTCTTGAAGGCCCTGGGTCGTTCGACTGATGATTTTCAACTTTTTTTGATGAAATGGTCAAGACTCAGCTGGTGGGTAGCATTCTTCCTTTCTCTATAGAGATATTTGTAGCAAGCCAAAGAACTCAGAACCTTTCTGGCAACTTTGGTGCTTCTATCTATGTTGGAGTCATTCCCTTCATTAATTCTAATGCACTGTCAATGTGCTTTAAAAAAATATCAGCAAACTGTTTTGTTGAAAGTTGTTTGATAAGCTCAACAACATAGGGCTCTCCCTCTTCATCCTTGATGCTGTTCTCCATTTCTAAAAGATCTTCATCGTTGAGTTCTATTGAGTGGGGTTGGAGCAATTCCTTCACATTTACCTGGTCTACGCCCTCAAATCCAACATCTTGCTATGTCAACAATGTCATGTCTTGAATTGGAAAAACTCGTGTTTAGGATCAAAATCATGAGAATCAGAAACGTCAGGCCAAATATTTTTCCAAACTCTTTTCAAACAGGACTGTTCCTAACTTCTGCCCCTACATCTCCAATGTTGTCAATACCACCCCCACCCCCATCCTAAACTGTACAGTAAAGATCATTGTCCTCACTGGAATGTCTGGGAACAAGGTCACACCACCTCACGAAGTGACTGCGAACTTACAGCCGACTAAGCAATTATTTTCTTATTTTGTTTGAATTGCGTTATAGCGAAAACGCATATTGCGAGATCGCGTATAACGAGGGATACCTGCATTTAACGGTCCTGTTGTCATGACAAACATTAGAATCAATACACACAAAACAAATTAATAAAAATGATATTTGATGCGGCTCAACTAAAAATTATGAAACACTGAAAATTAAAGTAGGTTTCCATACACCTTTGCCCTATATTCGCTACTAGCTATAAAACCACTAGCTAGTTTTGCAATTTCAAGTTTGTTGAATCTCTCAGGGTGTGCATCCAGCAGACACAGATGATCTAAGTTGCCTCATCGTTGAGAGAAGATAGTGTTTTTTTTTCTTACAAGTATTAAAAAACTTCTTTCTGCAGTAGCTGATGTAGTTGGTATCACTATCAGAGCTTACAAAATCTCAATGTGTGCTCCAAGCATATTTTATTTTTATTATGTTAACTTAGTATGAACTTTTTATCTTGCTTCAACAAGATATTAACATTATCTAAATGTTTTACTATATTATTTTTGGATGGGTAGAGGGGGTAAAAATGATATTTTTTAACCATGTCTATTTTTATTTGGGGTTGGGGGGGTTGGGTAAAACTTACCCCCGTACCCCCCGTTCCTGCACCAGTGGGGGCATTACATGAGAAACATTTTAAATTAAGATAAAAAGTTTTCATTAAATTTTAGGACACCCTTGACAGATATTCAACAACTGTTGAGGTCACCATTGTGTAGAAAAGTAACTGCTATGTTTCTACTGGATAATTATTTGTTTTGTTTTGACGAAAAAATGCTTTGCTATAAAAACACTGGCTTCTCTTATACCCCACCTTAACTTTCAACAGATAAATACGATATTATTATTATTATTATTATGTAATTGTAAAAATAAGTGAGTATAGTTCACACCTCCTTGCACATAGAGTACATTCATTAAACTATCAACAGTGGTGTGTATAAATATTGAAATGATACATTTCGTATCTTAAATCACGTGATGATGTGTCAACTAATGGGACAGTATAATACTTTGGCCATAATAAACTATTATTATTAGCACCGCGTATTACTACCCGTTCCGGTTATAAGCACTTACGCTAATGTGTAATGGTTGGGTGATTGTGAGATGAAATGGAGGGCCTACAGTTTAACGTGGAATCCGAACCACGGTGGAGGCCTGGCATTGCCCACATTCACAAGTTGTGATTAATACATGTCTTGTCAGAGGTGAAGGAAGGGTTTTGTAATCAGATAAATCTGTGTCGGGACCGAGGATTGAACCCCGGCCTCCAGCACAGAAGTCTGACATCTTACCCTTAGACCGCCAGGTCACCCAATATCAGACTCATCGAAAGGAAGCCATTTCAGACAAATTACGTGAACACAATCAATATATTTTATAGTTTCGTTTTATAGTGTTGTTTTTAGCTAAAATAGATAAATTAATAATTATTTTAGTGATGTTTTCTAGAAATTGTATTGAAAGTAAGACAATTTCCTTAAGATAAGGTCACCTTGGTGGTCTTGGGTTAAAGTGATCGCATCAGGATCCAATGTCCGTGGGTTCAAACCTAACCAGGGTTGACGCATTTTCTTAAGCGATAAAAATTAGTAGCACAACTTCCTTCGGAGGGCAAGTAAAGCCGTCGGTCTCAGGTCGATTGTGGCATGTAAGAAAACCCCTGGAAGTTAATACATTTCACAGAAAAATTGATAAGCTCTTTCACTCTCACTCATAGAAATTCTCGTGTGCTGATATAATGTCAGTTCAGAATGAAAACATTAAATACCTCAAATAAATGAAAAATAAAATACCTTTGTAAAATGATGACCATTTCCTTTGATATCACTGATGCTTTCATTCCGATTGGTCAATCGTTGTTTATGTGTTGGTTTTTTTGTTTACTTGGTTGTTCGTAACAGTAAGTAACGATGGTGCTTAGAAATAGTATGCTGGTCTAATTTCTACGGAAGAATTGTCCGCATCAGTGGGTTGGCGGATTCATTGCTAATCTCATATATTCTGATTTACTGGTGTTTTAATCCTGGCTGAGATTATTAAACGTGTTTTTCTCTAAATTATTTATCACTTTTCCTCCACACAAATTCAAGGACAATTCCTCTAAATCTCAACCTTTATAATATTTATACCAGTAATACAATTAAATGCGCGTATCCAAGGTGGATAGTAATACGTGAAGTGGAGCAAGAACCATCGAGTCCTACGTATTGGAATTTTGTGCATACAGCAATCTCTCAATGGACTAACTTATAGACTAAGGACCTTATGGTTAGGGATTCTATGCACATATTGATTTGTTACTTTGTAGTGGATCTCTTATGGACTACAGACTAAATACCTTATGGTTAGGGACTATGTGAACATAGCAATCGGTAACTATAGAGTGGATCTCTACCGGACTAAGGACTGATAAAGAGCGAGAGCCAGGGTGGTAACACACACGTGTTATGTATTCCAGCGTGTCGGCGCCCGCCTCACCCCACCCCTCGGCGCCGGTGACGTCATCCAACTCATCTACGCCGTCCTCAGTGGTGGAGCCCGGACCGGCGGTACCTCGGCCGCCCACCAGCGCCGCCACGCCGTCTCCCTTCGCTCACCACCTGTTCCCCGGCTTCACTGAGAGGTAGGCAACCACGCAGCCACTGGTGACGAGACCATTGATTCTCAAACTAGGGGCCGCGACATTCGTGTAGCTTTCAGTTTTATATTATTAACTCGCTTTGCTCGTTGGGGGCTCCTCCTCCCCAAACTATCAGTGAGTTTTCTTTGCATGTGGATGTAAACTAATGTAGTTCCAGAGCCTTTTTTGATAGGTATTATCGTTTAGCCACAAGAGACCCCCAAAGGTCCGCACCGACTTTAAAGTTGCTCCGCCATTTTGAATTTTTTTTCGAGGGTTATAAATTAACAATTTTTATTTTTTGGAATTTTCCCGTCGGTTACAGGCTAGAAGTTATAAGTTTGCCATATTTCAAGTTTCTAGCTCATCTGGAAGAAGGTAAACATTAATGTCAGTGAGTGAGTCAGCCATTTGACTTTATATTAGTAGAATAATTGATTGGTAAAGTCCTTTACTTGCCGATTCAAATATTGACTCTGAAACCTAAATTTTCTTTCTAATCTCTAATCCAACCAAAGTCGAATCCTCAAATCTTCAAAAATGTACAATTTAATTTAAAATATTTAAAAGCTATTAAAAAAAGTTGTTTATGGCTTGGTGCTACAGACGAATGATATTTTGTTCGTCATGTATCTTACTCAATAAAAAAAATATTTTTAGTAAATTAACAATATTAATACCCACTTCAGTGGCCGCGTTGTCTAACGCGCTACTCTTGTAGTAGTCTAGACTAACGAAGGCCGGGAGATCAAGGCTCAAATCTAGGTCGGGTGTACTGAGGGTGTTTTTTCCAAAATGGTTTTCCATTTTCCCTCCACGCAAACGCTGCTACACTTCCTTAAATATAACCTTCCTAATCCCAAAAACAATTAGCGTAATTAGTACATAAGCGTAAAACCCGAAAAACCATAGTAATACAATTTTTTTTTGTAATTTTGCTACTCTACCCACTACACTGGTTTATAAAATAGTTCCAATTACCAATTGTTAAAAATTGTTATATAAAGTCAGAGTCTTCATAATTCTATTAGAGAAACTTTTTTAATATTCCTACAAGTCTCGAATGTCTCGAATATCACAGGATTCAAGGATTCGAGCGTGGGTTTACCCTTTTAAAGTTGTGAATTTACGACAGGTGGCTGAAATTTGTTTATCTTCTAGATTTCAGTTATGTAGCTGGTAAGCCATGTGCCGATTATAATCATTCGGTTAAGAAAGTGCTCGTTAAATACCTCAATTAAATGAAAACAAAAATACTTGTATAAATGTGTAATTATTGGGGTTGAATATTTACAAGCCTATTCAATTTCAAGTGAAACGATTCATAAAAATTTATTGTGCTGTTTGTGGAGGATGAAAATTTACCAGGATTTCTGGATTAGCATCGCATCTGAGTCAATATAGCTTTTAAATACTTAATCAAAGAATTCTTAGATTTTTTGTCTCCGGAGGATAGAATATCCCCGATGCCACATATTAAACATACACCAACTTCGTTTGGAGGTAGAAACGGAAAACCAAGGAAGATTCTCAAAAAACGTTTATCTCCAGGGTTGGTCCTGCTATAGTTTCTACTCAACCCCAGTGAATGGATCTAGCAATGCCCGCTTTGTACAAGTGAACACAACCTCTAATTTGTGCTGTCGGACGCACCGACTGCACTGTCATGTGTATATTTTTAAACAATATAGATTTACCCTTCAGTGAATCTTACACCAATATCCAAGCACATCACAAGGTGTGTCAAAGCTATTACAAATGTGTCTCTAAATTTAATAGAAAGCAAGAAAAATACCAAAGGCACGTAAACATTATTGTGAATTCCAAGTGATATAAATATTTTAACGAAAGTTTTTGGCCAAAATTGTAATGTTCTATCGATATTTACACACAAGATTAAAGTTACTCTACAGTAGTAAATCGAATATCATTATTTATTTAAAAACACTTCCTTCTAATTGGGCTTCATTTCAATTTTCGCAAAATTGTTAGGGGTTTCGTCGGGTGACTTGAGCAAAGAATGATGAACAGAAGATCGCGCGTTGTGAATATTTCTCTTGATATAGTCAAATAGATACACACTACAAATTTAAATCGCCTTCGGTCAGTTCCACGTGCAATCATTCCAAAGGTTTTCTACAAATGTCATCTATCCATTTACGTTAAAATGTAGCACTTAATTTCCTTCTGTTTATGATTTATCATCGGGTCTATAATGATTATTATGAACAGGAATATGCACCATTTTACTATTGATTAGTTTAAATAATGACTTATAGTCCTTTTCTCAACGATTCTTAAGTTTTATATCATTTGGAGTATGATTGTGAAATCGAAATATAAATCCCTAAATTGAGTACATTTATTTATCAGGCATGCTATTGACTTATATTTTCAAACTCGGGTTATTTATACCACTATTAATAAGTCTTAAAAAGGTAATCATAATCGATACTATTCTACCAATTAAAACTGGTGTGAAGCAAAATGCATTTTAAGAAGATAATAGTATTAAACATTATTTTTGACATCACATAATAAATAAATAGCATAAATATTACATAACACAAAATATTTTAAAATAATTATATACAATGAGGGAAATATCGCTTCAAACTATAGTTACATTATTATCTTTGTTTTATATTACATTTAGTACTTTGTTTCACTTGCTCTCTCGAAGGCCCTTGTATGGTAGGCTCTTACTCTCTTGAAAGCCCTTGGATGGTAGGCTCTTGCTCTCTTGAAGGACCTTGGATGGTAGGCTCTTACTCTCTTGAAAGCGCTTGGATGGTAGGCTCTTACTCTCTTTAAGGCCCTTGGATGGTAGGCTCTTGCTCTCTTGAAGGCCCTGGGATGGTAAGCGCTTGCTGTCGTGAAGGGCCTGGGTCATTAGACTGACGACTTTCATTTATTTTAATGAAATGGTCAAGACTCAGCTGACGGGCAGCATTCTTCCTTTCTCTATAAAGCTATGTGTAGCAAGCCAAAGAACTTTGGATCTCTCTGGCAACTTTGGCGCTTCTATTCATGTTAGGGTCATTCTCTTCAATGATTCTAATGAACTATCAATGTGCTTTAAAAAATTCAGCAAAATTTTTGTTGCAAGTTGTTTGGTAGGTTCAACAATATAGGGCTCTTCCTCTTCATCCTTTATGCCATTCTCCATTTCCAGAAGGACTTCATTGGTGAGTTTTGTTGATGGTATTGGAGATATTCATCCACATTTTCCTGGTCTATGTCCTCCAAGCCAACATCTTGCTATGTCAAATATGTCATGTTTTGAATTTTAAACCTCGTGTTCAGGCTCAAAATCATGAGAATCAGAAACTTCAGGCAAAATATTTTTCCAAACTCCCTTCATACAGGACTGTTCCTAAATTCTACCCCTGCATCTCCAATGTTGTCAATACCACCCCATTACACCAAACTGTAGAGTAAAGGTCAGTGTCATCACTGGAATGTGTGTGCACAAGGTCACGCCACCACCACACAGGGGGATTGCGAAATTACAACCGACCAAGCAAGTATATATATATATATTTTATTTTGTTTAATCGTGCTATAGCGAAAACGCGTAAAGTGAGATCTCGTATAAAAAGGGATACCTGTAAATAACAGTCCCAATGTACATTTTTCTCATTTATTTTAATCATACCAAACATTAGCATTAATACACACAAAACAAATTAAGAAAAATTATATCTGATGCGGCTCAACTAAAAATTATGAAACACTGAAAATTAAATAGGTTTCCATACACCTTTGCCCTATATTCGATACTAGCTATAAAACCACTAACTATTTTTGCAATTTAAATTTTGTTGGATCTCTCAGGGTGTGCATTAAGCAGACACAGGTGATTTAGTTTACGTTGATTCATCGTGGAGCAAAGAAAGATTTTTATTCGTATAAGCATTGAAAAACTTCTTTCTGCAGTAGCTGATGTAGCTGTTATCACTATCAGAGTTTTCAAAATCTCTCCAGTGTGTGCTCCAGCACATTTTATTTTTATTATATTAACTTAGTGTGAGCTTTGTATCTTGCTTCAACAAGATATTTACATTATCTCAATGTTTTACTATATTATTTTTAGGCGGGTAGAGGGGGTAACAATGATATTTTTTACTCCCTTCTTTGTTTTGGGGGGTAAAAGTTAATCCCGTACCCACGATTCCTGCGTAATGCCTTGTATGAACGAAAATAATAATACAACATTAGTATTATAGGCCATCCAACAGGTCATTTAAAGGGGCAATAGGCGGGAATAATACCGGACAAACTGAAATTAATTATAATGTCTCTGACTGAGTATCAGTAAGCCCATACCAATTTTTCACTCCTTGACAGGCCCATCTTTGACCACCATCTTAAAACAGGGGACAAAAAAGTTACACATTCTTAAATATTTGTAAATATCTCGGTTAGTACCACCAACTTTAGAGTAAGATATGTTGTTATAAAAGTTAAAGATGGGTAAATTCTCTACAAAAAATGTTCTATACATTTTTGTCGTACGAATGCCTGTTTCTTAGTAATAGGCGGTCTAAATATTGAATTTTTGGACGTTTGACATATTTTTTTACTCTGGGAACTCTACAAAAACATAAATGCTTTTCAGAGTGTCAATATAAATTATTTGTCAGGTAAACAGAAGAAAGGTCCAAGGGTGCTATTTAAAAGAACAGAAACTTGTCTAGAATTGTTTTGGATTTATATGTGTGACGGTTTTGCCACTGTACTCTTTAGTTGGCTAGACTCAGGAAATACTTAATCTCATTTCTTGTAAATGTGCAAAACGTTACAAAAGAGCTAGTATTTGTCGCAAATCTGGTTTGCATTACTATGCAATGTGTGGTTTGTGCCAGGGCAAATATTGTTTGATTATTGTGGACGTGGATGAATTAGAATAAGACGAGGAAATATATATTGAAATAGAATACGGTTTGGAATATTCCAACGTTCATCACCTAGATACGGAATATGAGACATGTTGTAGAGGGGTCAAGATGATATCGAGGCATATAATTATCAACCATCGACATTAAAAAGAAAACTAATAAAATTTAATGAATCATTAACTTTAAAAGAAACGTAATATTAGCATTTTAAATTAAGCCTCTTGGGGATAGCACGTAAAAAAAAAAACACGCTGACTTCTATACCTCTAGGTGGTGTGGAAACGAGTACCTAGTAAACCATTAATGTTTTATTGAATTAAATTGATAAAAATCGTATATAGCACCAAAAATAACAAGTTGTGTACTTACCAACTGCATAGAATAATAGAATAGCAAACACCCAAAACTTCAATATTTCGTCCGCCTTATTACTCATCAATAGGCATTCGAACGACAAAAATATACAGAACAGTTTTTGTAGAAAATTTACCCACCTATAATGTTTATGGCCACATATTTTTCTCTAAAGTTGATACTAACCATGATATTTACAACTTTATTAAAAAATGTAGATTTTGGCCTTTTTATCAAGATGGCGGCCAAATCCGAGCCTGTCAGGGGGCGCAAAATTAGCATGTCTTTCTGACACTCAATCAAACAGATTAAAATTCATTCCAGCTTGTCCGGAATTATTCCCACTAACAATTTACTTGTCGATTAGCCTCTTATGTGTTTTAAATAATTCACATTCACATTGTTGAACACGTGGACTAAATGTCAGAATCATCTAGTCTGGCTATTTGTTGATGGGAGATTGAGAACATTTTTTCCCTTAATGATTCTCAACTAATATATGGGCATATTTTCAAAATATTGTACATTCAACATCCCTACAGCATTATTGTAATTATAATGCGTATATCCTGGAAGCCATGGAGTAAGTACTTTCAGTAAACATTGTATGTAAATAAAATTGTTTACATTGCTAATTGAGTAATATTTTTGAAATCTAATTGAATCAAAATGCTACCTACAAAATTAAATATTGAATACAATTTAAAATCAACCGCATACGCTTATTTTTCTTATTTATCCTAAAAATACAGAAAATTGTTTTTGATTTATTTATTTAAGACAAATCAATAATTTTCACACCTTGATAGGCCTCGTTAACGTCAATTTTGTTACCGGGTATTTGTAATTATTCCAATCATTTGTTTACAGATCTTGTTAAAGCTCCATTTAGTTACCAGGTAGCTGTAATTATTCAAATTGTGCAACAGCATGCAGTAATTATAACTTAATACCATGATAAGTCAAACATGCATCACAGTTGGGCGTTGATTCGGTTGACACGGATGCCAGCTGTCAAATAGTCACTCATCTGTCAGGGCTCACCTACTATTACTAGAGTTTCGAAAGCACACATAGAGCCATAAATTAACTTTAAATTTAAGACATTCTCTTTATGTTAAACCTAATCGTTTTAGAAGAGTTATATTAAATCTAAGTTGAGAAAGAGGGAGGAAGAATTCCCTCGATATTTATATTTTGATAAACCGTTTGGACGACGTTTTGCGTAAATTCCTTTTTAATAATAATAATTATTATTATTATTATTATAGCACCGCGTCTTACTAACCGTTCGGGTTATACGCTTAAGTACTAATTACGCTAATGGGTTAGAAATTGGAAAGGTTGAATTTAGAGGAAGTGAACCCACATTTCTGTGGAGGGAGAGTGGAAAACCATTTAGGGAAAACCACCCTCAGTTCAACCGACCGAGATTAGAACCTCGATCTTCCCATCCTTGGCAGTCTGGCTGAACACGAAACTAGCACGTTAGCTAACTACGCCATCGAGGCTGGTTAATTTTAATATTTGTTAGGCAGACAACTGGGTGAAAAAACATTTAAATTATGAAAACTATGTTATATAGAGTCTATTATTAAATACAATATACAATTTGAATGTGCATTCATGAAATTGACTACTATGATTCAGGATGTAGCTAAGGAAAATCAATTTAAATCATTAAACCTGAGAGAAGTGAGTTAGCAAAGACAAAATACAATTTGTTTTCAGATTATAGTTACGTAGTACATTACTTACCGACCTCATAAATATGTGAAAACCATAATACGTTTAAATAAGTTTGAAACTTTGATTTTTCTTGGTTGTTATCGATTAATGTCTACCCTAAGTTCCTTCAATTAATTCCATTAGTGATCTATTTTGTAACAGAGTAAACTTTGTTTAAATGTTGGTAGTGCTATAGTATGGATAGAGAAGGGGAGAATAAAGAGAGTTTTTATTACACTGGTTAAAATACGGTGAGCCAATCACTGGTTTAAAATACTTCATAAACACTATCAGAGATAGGCCTATAAATATATATTAATACTATTTATATAAAAAAGGAGAATTTTTTATTGTTCCAAATTTTAGTAGCCAACAATACTACCTATATTTAATTACAATAATGGGCTAGGAGAGAATAACTAAGATTTTAGTGTAGATACACCTGCATTTTCGTACAAAGAGGGTGGGAAACGATTTAAGAACCAACTCAGTACACAGAAATCGAACCCCGATATCCTCACCATCAGAAAACTAGACTACATGACCTTGTAGTTTAGTTTGTGTGCCCACTGATGCAGGTAATAGTTTAATTATTTTATTAAAATATCTATGGCCTTCTTTCAAGGATTAAATAGCATTTTTAATACTGAATGACTACTAAAATAAGTATAGATAATTAAAACTTTACTCGCTCAAATATTGTTTAGCAACATTTTTTATTGGGGTGGTTAAGGTGGTTTCACTTATTAAATAATGACTTACAAATTAACAACTCTCTATAAGGAAAACCTTTTTTTGCTTTCTGAGGTATTTTGATATATTTGGAAGAAAGCGGATGGAAACATAAAAATGGGACGAACATTATATGACTTTTACAATAATAAGAAGAATACAGTTCACACCTTACATTGCTGCCACTGGACCAAGAGGTATCATCTGCCTCTTGAAGAAAATTGATCGTTACTGCCCAATCCCCCGACCTAGGTTTCATTCTATCGGAACTCATCAGGAGGGAGTGTGAAACGCGCAACTCAACTTCCTAGGAGAGGAAATAAAAAATAAAAAAAGGGAGAAAAAAGAAAATGATAAAATGCTTTAAGATACTTAGATAGGAACGTGTAAAAGGAACGGATAAAATCTAGGACAAACAGGAAACGATTTTCTTCAAGAGGCATCCATAACCTCTTTATCCATTGGTAGCAATGTAAAGTGTGAACTGTGCTATTTTCATTGTGAAAACCATATTATGTTCGTCCCCTTTTATACATTTCTAACAACCTTTCCTGTACATGTTTTCAAAAATAACAAACTAACAACTCTATAAAAGACAAATCACTCATGCCCTCAACTGTTAATCCATCTGCGTTGGAATAGGAAGCATCAATGTTGAAAATGATAAATAATTCGATCGTGCAAGGAATCAAACACGGTAGCCTTAATGCAATGCAATATTGATTAAGCTAAGGAGTCGGACTCTCATAATTATTATTTTAGAATTTAATGTAAGGTAACATATATATATGCATTTGTGTTTGAAAATTCTATTTAACATCCCAATAACCTGTCGCTTATAATTATGTGTGTGGGAAGTGGGGAAATATGGGGTGGGGAGATGTGTTTTATAATACAACAAAATAAATCCATCAATACGTAAATATGGTTTAACACAACATTTGAATAGTAGATGGAAGAGTATATTTTTTCTTAATCTTAGTAACTCATCCACGTAGACGGATAGGATGCTAAAGCATGAGTTTGTGATCTAAAGGAAATTCACATTTTACTACGTGACTTATAGATTGTAATCAATACTCTCCAATTAAACAAGACACATTTTAATTGTAAAAATTGTTGCTAGGGTAAAGTGTTCTAAGATGTTATACTTGAAATAGATTTGGTCACAATTGACGGAAAAATTGAGATTAAATTCCAGTCGGGTGTATGGGGATAGTTTACCTGTGTGATTTTACCGTATCTTTGTATCTCCTCTAAGTTGGGTAAATAATTTAGTCTAAGATACTCTCCTTAGTCATACCTTTTAGAAAAATTGTTTTTTTTTTATGTGTAAAACAAATAACTAAATAAATGGTATGACCCAATTGTACGAACTTTCTATTATAGTCTAGCTTCGATAAACATTTTCAAATAGTTTTCAGTAAACTATCTTAAAGTAAGGATTCATCAGAAAAACAAACATGTTATTGTGTTAATACAATAAACACTCTTCATATTATATATAAATAAAAATTGTTCAAAACACTTCTAAAAAAATCTAATTTAAAAATCAATTATTTATAATCTACCCTAAAATTATTTATAAATACAGTATCCATAAAACTATTTTTTTTTGTCATGAAAAAGATTTCACAAATACACATTTTGAACTGAATCTTAAAGGATTTGTTCGAGAAATTTCAAATTTTCTTTAATTAGTCATATGTAAATAAACCTCAGATTAATTTGTGTCATAAAAAATAAACGTACATTATTATGTAGCACTTGGAATTGTCCCCGATTCCTATTCTAAATCAAATCTTTAGAGCTTTAAAATAATCAATTTTTTTAGAAATCATTCATCAGCAAACAACTATTATTATTATTATTAGCATTATTAATATTAGCACCTCGTATTACTACCCGTTCGGGTTATACGCACTTACGCTAATGTGTAATAATGGTAGGGTGATTGTGAGATGAAATAGAGGACCTACAGTTTAACGTGGGACCAGAACCACGGAGGAGGCCTGGCATTCCACACATTCACAAGTTGTGATTAATACACGTCTTGTCAGAGGGGAAGGAAGAGTTTGGCAATCAGATAAATCTTTTGACGGGGTCGAGGATTGAATCCTAGACCCCAACATAGAAGTCTGACACCTTACCCCTAGACCGCCAGATCACATAATAAACAATTATCATTTCTTATTGTTTTGTAAAAACACTTATTGAAAACTATTTATAAAGTAAAAAATCTACTAAATGTTCATTACTAACCAAATTTTTAGAGCATTTTTTAAATATTTCAAATTTAAAAAAATCATCTGTAAGCTATCCTTTAAAAAGTACACCCCACCCCCACCCACACACACACACACACACACAAGTGTAAATACTTATTTGTCATGTCAAATACTCTTTAGATAAACGATTATACAAAATCGTTGGAGTCTTTTTCTAAATATTTGTAATTTTCTAAAATGCCTCATCAGTAAACTCTCCATAATAATTTAAGGCCTAGGCTCAAATTAAAAAATCTTCATGTAACATCTAAATATCATTTCAATAAAATCCATCTGACCTGGCGGTTTAGGGGTAAGGTGTCAGACTTCTATGCTGGCGGCCGGTGTTCAATCCTCGGTCCCGGCAAAAATTTATCTGATTACCAAACCCTTCCTTCACCTCTGACAAGACATCTTGTGAATGTGGGGAATGCCAGGCCTCCACCGTGGTTCGGATTCCACGTTAAACTGTAGGTCCTTCATTTCATCTCACAATCACCCTACCATTACACATTAGCGTAAGTGCGT
>CABFOV010000751.1:71796-106787 GCA_902141375.1 Timema poppense
TAGAGTTAGGTATTGTCAACTGTAATTTTATAAAATGTGTAGTTTAAAGTTCGACAGACATCACTCGCGGTGAATTCAAACACATTCCCTTTTTAATTACACATTAATCATATCCCATTAGCGTAATTAATACATATTCATACAACCTGAACGAATGGGAAACGTGGTAAGGAAATTATTATTATTATGATGATTATTATTATTATTAGTTTCAAAATAAAAGCTATTACAGGTGGCATAAATAAAGAAATAAGCCTAAAAACGAATGAAAGGGGTTGGAAAATACAGGGAAGATAAAGTAATTAAAATAAATGGTACAGAACACCGCACGGACTCTCTTTCTATATTGTTTAAAAATGGTGATATTTACTCAAAATTCGTAATATATGTGAAAAAAAAAATACACTAGCAAACCTAAACATAAATTGCGCTTTACTTAACAATACTTGACCAATAAAAAAAATTAAATATTGATTATTGAGTCTAAAATGAAGGAGATAAATCATAGTTGCACACATATATCCACTAAGAGGTTAAAGGAAAAATAACAACTTTTTGAAATACTTACTTATATGTAATTACTTTATGGTATTAGAGATTTACTGCGTTAAAACATAGGTAGTATCTCTGTACAACTAAAGCTCACAAAATTGTATTGATATACTTGCTAATATCTCAAACTATTGGTTTTATAATAATATTTTTCAAATAAAAGTTTTTATGTTTCTAATAGTGCTACAATTTTGTAATGATAAGTTATTTAGTAAATCATATAGTTGCGCAGATATGGGAATTTCCGATTTTGTAAAGTATCCTTAAAGTTATTTTATTTTGCTTGTAATCTTTTTTTATTATTATTTAGCACCGGGTCTTACTACCCGTTCGGGTTATACGCTTTAAGTACTAATTACGCTAATGGATTAGGAATTATATAAAGTTGAATTAGAGGAAGTGAACCCGCATTTGCGTGTAGGGGGAGTGTAAAACCATTTAGGAAATACCACCCCCAGTTCACCCGACCGAGAGTCGAACCTTGATCTCCCCGTCCTCAGCGGATGAACTCAAAATGACTAGCGCGTTAGCCAACTCCGCCACCGAGGCGGTTAGTTTGTAATCTTAATCAACGCCTAGATAAGAATTTTATTCAAAATCTCTAGAGCCTATTATGAGAAAACCGAGTTCTTGTTTTGCCCTTTATTAAATTACTCTTGATTTTATGGTTAAGCAGACATACAGACAGGTGCCATTGCAAAATAAATATATATATATATTCGTATATATATATATATTCGTATATATATATATATTCGTATATATATATATATATTCGTATATATATATATATATATATTCGTATATATATTCGTATAGCTTGAAATCTAATGTTTTTATAAAATTATGTTTCAAATAAAAAATGTTTATTATAAATAGATCTACATATTTGCAATGATAAATAATATCCTAGTTTAAATCCTTAGATAGATATGACTAAAAAAAAATGAAAAATTATGCAACAGAGTGGAACCCTTAAAGTCATTTTGACGAAAAATTGGAAGAAGTCTTTTTATTTGTAATGTTGATAAATGTTTATAAATAAAATTTAATCAAAATCGTTTGAGCCGATTTTGACCAAATCTATTTTTTTCTCTTTTCGTCCTTCAGTAAACTACCCTTAATTTTAGGCTTAGATATCCAATTCCAAAAAATCATTTGGGGAAACCATATGAAAACCTTAGATATAAAGTTTTAGCCCGATCGGAAAAATAATTTAAGCTCTACTTAAAGGGACAACCAGATGGACAGACAGATAGACGGAAATTCAAAAACCACTTTTTCGGATTGGGGGTGAGAGGGAAGGTGGAGGAAGGTCTTGAAACGTCGAAATTCATCAAAATGTTGAGTTCGGTTTCTACCTACAAGTTACCGTAGCGAGAAAGTAAAATATAGCTTATTGATTATGAAAAATATGATACAGTGAACTAACATTGGAAATGAGAATGTAAAGATTAAAGCTTTCCTCCAAGGGAAATATTCAAATGGCTAAGCAGTTCAACTGACACTAAACGATCAATTATGTCACCAAAATTTAATTAAAAAGGCACTATTTAAAACAGTATGTGAACTTACTGATGGTCTTTCTTACCATTCAGCCAATACATTCCTTAAAAGTGGTTTACTGAATACTTTTAAAATTATAGGCTATTTCTCATTTTTTAACATTTTGTAAACTTTAATTATTTGAGAAATTGTTAAATGTGAAATTTAAATTGAATGTCATGAATAAAATTGTTTATAGATTTTTAGAAGTAGTCTTAAATTTTTTCTTTATGGTGATTTTTACTTTCTCGCTATCTTACAAGCAGAGAAAGTATTGTGATTTCCAAAAAATTGAGATTTTCATGACCCCCCGAATCCGAAACCGTTGTTTTTGAATTTCCATTTGTCTGTCTATCTGTACCTCGGACTTGAGCCTAAACTATTTTACCGATTGGGCTAAAACTTGGTATCTATGGTTTACATAAGATTGTCCCGAGATGTTTTAGGAATTGGATATCTAACCCTAGAATTAAAGGTAGCTTACTGAAGGGCAATAAGAGAAAAAATCAATTTTCTTAAAATCGGATCTAATGATTTTGATTCAATATAATTTCTATGCACTGAACCACACTATAAACAAAATGGCTATTATTATTTTTTCTGCAAAATGACTTTACGAGTTCCGGTCTAAAGCGTAAATTCTCTTCTTTTTTTTATCACATCCTCGAAATTATTTGAGGTATGAATTTACTATTCATAAAGTGTTTTTATAAGGCCGTCTGTCTGTGTGACTTTTTAACCATAACATTAAGAGTAGTTTAGTAAAGAACGAAAAGAGAGAAAAAATATTTTCTCAAAATTGGTTCTAACGATTTTGATTAAAATTTGTGTCCAGGCGTTGATTAAGATTATAAAAAAATGGCTATTTTTTTTCATATGCAATTAAATTTTAGGGTATTTTATATAAGCGGATATATCCTTATCTCCGCGACTATTTAAGATACTAAATAACTTTCCATTTCAAAATTGTAGTACCTACCTACCATTGAATATAAAAAACTTTTATTTGAAATATATATTTATAAAACCAATAGTTTCGGAGATATTGGCAAATATATTAATACAATTTTGTTAGCTTTAGTTGTACAGAGGAACCACTTACATTTTAATATAATTATCTAATGCTATATAGTAAGAAATAAGCAAGTCTTTCAAAAAGTGAATGTTCTTTTTGTTTTAACCTCTTAGGAGAAATCTTTGTACAGCAATAATCTATCATCATCATTTTAGACTCAATAGTCAGTATTTACCTTTTTTTATTGGTCCAAATCTATAGATGAGGAATTTAATAAAAATTCTATAACCATAAGATGTGCAATTCCTAATAAAATAACGAAAATTTTAACTGGAAGTCGAAATTTTAATAGGAGGTATTGACCCTTGTGGACCCAATATCGATCTTTTTTTAATTTATTTTTTGTCCAACTAGACTACTGAGGACTTTAATTACTTAAAAGTAAAATAATAAATTTGAATCAAGGAATAAAAAATTTTAAAGCAATTTTTTCTCGGTTTTGATATTGTATATTATTTTGTTTCATATATAATACGAGTTTTGAGTAAATATCTTCATCTTAAAATAATGGAGTGAGAAAGTCCGTGAGGAGTTCCGTAACATTTATTTTAATTTAGATTTATTTATATATTTGGGGATAGAACCATTGTTGGAAAAATAATCTTAAAAACTAATACTGTACAATTATAAACTATTTTCTTTGTAGGTCCCACCCTCCACACACTCACATTAATTTATTGTTAATGAATTACAGTCTTTAACATAATAATACGTTACTTTAATATAGTTATGTAATCGCGAGAAAGAAAGAATTAATTTTAAGTTTTATAGTTTGTTATGCATAAAGGTAATGTGAAAACATAAACGTGAAGAGCCAGTTTTATAGAGAACAGAGCGTACTAAGACTCTAGTAAAGTGCGTTTATCACCACTCCAGCAGAACACTCTAGTGAAGGAGCTTAGAACTTGGCCCTCTCATCAGCTCTACTTGATTTTTTTTAAATACAAAATTACAGTTAAAATTTTGAAAATAGCAATGATTTAGTTAAATATATCATTCCCTTTATGAACATTCACGCCAAATGGGTTTGTTAATCATAAAATCAAAAGCGTGTATTTCGCTAATATCTAGAAATAATAATTAAAATTTGTGAACCACATTTATTATATTACTATTTAAAAACTATTTCTCTTTTTTACTATTCACTCTACTCTATAGCACGTTGATCACTTGGAATACCTTTTATCTATATAAATCCCTATGAAAATACGATATTATTAATTCGGTGTTTAAAAATGTAAACAAAATATTTTTTAATAATCTAGTTTTTGTGAAACTCGCATCGTCGGGCGCGTGGAATAAATGTCTGACTGAGTTAGTTTATTAAAAGTTAAGACTTAGAGATATTGTTGACACGGTTGAACATTTGGAAAGAATAAGTTTTTTAAACAATAAATAGATTTATTAAATAAATCAGATGTAACAAAAATTAAGAATTTACATTAATATATGAAAGTAATGCATTGGAAGTTTGCTTCAAACAATTAGGCTTGAGAATAATGAAGTATTGACAGTAGCTACAAGGGCAGTGCAGTCGCCAGGCCATAGGTTGAAGTATTTCTAAAAAAGGAGAACAATCATATAATTACTAACAAAGATAGTGAACAAGATATGCATGTAACTTTTGAACAGTTTTGCTTGATTGGGCTTTCATAATAATATCCATTAAACATTTAGGATAATCAGGAATATCTGTTTTTAACAGCAGTATATGGCTATGAAACAGGTATCAACAATAAGGTACTATGGCCGGTCATATTCCCCTTTGGTACCTCCAGAGCCTTCAATAGCACATAAAGTTATAATAGCAAGTACATCGAGAGCAACTTGAACAATGGGAGTCAATTAAAAGGCAAAATAAAAAGGGTATTATTTTCTCGAACCCCACTATGACTCTAGAGCAGTTCCCTGGGTTGCGCACCCAAACTAATACAGTACGTGAAGCGTAACTACTTGACCAACCCAAAATATTGATATCAATTAACTGAAATGTAATAAGAAAAAGTAAACAGACAACCTTGTGGTAAATTGAACTGATGCTCACGACGTACAAGACGTCATGATAAAACTTTGACTCAAAAAGATTAATGGAACTTGTGGAAGTTTTTATAAGTCAAAAACTAAGACATTATAACTTTCTAAGCCAGAGGCTCATAATGTAAAGACATTATTATAAGGACACATAAAACGTGGCCAGGACTTGACTTACTAAGTCACTAGAACCGGACTTGTCCTTCAGACTACAAGACACAATATTTAAAGAATCAACTGAAAGATCCCCCATCTTGAAATTAACCAAACTTTAAATGGATTAACTATTCATTTGACATCATTCTAAATCAAAATAAGCTTCTTCAGAAAAATATTAAATTTAAATCTAGAACTATATTGTCTAGTTTTTCAATCAAAAAACTAGACCCCAAGTCTTAAGGACTTGACGACGGCAGCAGGATACTTAAATACTCTAGGCATGACATCTTAGCCAGCGAGGTGGTGGATCTGACGACCCAAGCTCCATGGATGTCACTCTTCTTCGTTACAGATGATGCAGAGTTTCCTCCTTCGACTCTCGGCGCTGTAGAACGGGTCTGTACCTTGAAACTGTGAGCAGCTCTTTATATAGTCTCAACCTGATATGAGAGTAATAAAGTAGAGAGAGTGATAAATTCAGAAATGTAGACAAGGAGAAGGACGGACGAAGGCGGGGAGAAAAGAAAAAGATAAATTAACTAAAGAAAACCACTTGCGGGGAAAAAGGGAGGGGGGGCAAGTTTCCTTGGCTTGCCATTAGAGTTCCATAAGCAGTAGGTCACTGCATCGACGACCGTATACATTGTTTCTCTTCAACAGATCTAGTGATGATAGCACGTGAGCACGTGTGGCAGCCATTATTGAACAATAGTGTGTTTCAAATTAGTGGCCCCATGAATCGAATAACATCTTGAACGGGTGAGTGGATATCAAGGCATCTTATATTTAAATATCTCTGGTGTAATTATATTATTTAGGATCAGTTAATTGTTTTATGAGAATTTGTGATATAGATGTATTTTACTATATTTTTCTGTAGACAGCATGACAAGCGTATATAAGTTTATCTGACATCATCCAACGGGAAAGGGTATGCGTTAAGGTATTTTATTCATAAATACGATAATATTAATCCTCTTCTTTGATATCTTGCACAGTATTTATAAAAGGACGATATTTTTCACAAACCACGTGTTCGAATATAGGGAGATACGTAATTTTATTAGACTGCATCCAGTCAGAACAAATAAACTTCGAGATAGATTTAATTAACATAGTTTCTTTCTTGCATAAATTATAAAAATATTGTTTTTTTAATTGTAGCTGTCCAATCTGTCTGATTGACATGCTACATTGTTAAAAAATAAATAAATAAAATTTATTAATAAATTAGTTAAGCAAGTTAGTATAATCAGTTGAAATTGTAGATAGAAATATATAATTAGGTTTAATTATGATAAAAACATATCGTCAAATTACGAAAATTAAACATAAAATGAATAATTCATCATCAATGTTGTTATATATATATATATATAAGATTATTTGTCTAAAATACATGAAAACACGTTAAAAGGCTGTTGTAAAACTTACATATAACAAAGTATGTTGAGCAAAACAATGTTCAAGTTCAAGTAAGTTGAAAAATCATATTATGAAATTTAAGTTAATAGGTAACCTCTGTAAAATAGCTTATAACAAAATAATTGAGAATTGCCTTACAACGACTTGAGAAAATACTATTTATGATGAAACAACGTTTTAAAATTTGAATAAAGTTTGGATTAAAGTTAACAAGTACAAAATTTAATTTATAGGTTAACAAATGTTAAACTAGTTTAAGTGAAGTAGAGAATGTAGTATAATATTCCAAGCCTGATCTGTTTCTTGTCCCATTAATCCTTTTGCATTTCTGGCATCTTTTAAAATTAAAATCACGAACTTGCCGAGAGGTATGACCATATAACATTAAAATATCATGTTTGAGCTAAATCCATCAAACCGTTTACTCTGTATGCCTATAAACAGATATAATTGAACGGTACAAGGAAAAAGAGGTAAGGTCACATTACATACAATTTCCAGGATGACATATTTTATATCTCAAACCCCATAAGTACCGCAGTAATTACGTTTAAAAAAATTATCCAAAAAAATTGCAGATACTTCTTTTATTAATAATCTAAATTGCATTAGAAAGCTATCATCATTCTCTAACAGATGGCAACTCGAATTCTATTTGAGTTGAAATTTGACTTTTCCTCTTTTTCCCTGTATCCTTCAATTGTAAAACCATTTATATGTATATCGATAAAACACGCTACTTTTTCAGTCGGCTAGACTGACGATACGGGAAGATTGAGGTTCGAATCTAGGTTGGGTGTACTGAGTTTTTTCCCCAAAAAAATAGTTTTCCACTCTCCTTTTGTGCAAATGCAAGTACACTTCATTAATATAAACGTCCTATTCTCTAAAACCACTAGTGTAACTAGTATGTAGGCGTATAACCCGAACGGGTAGAAATAACTGGTGCTAACAAATTTGTAAAATCCGCTTTTTTTAGTTAAATTCACATAAAACTGTAAGTTTTATAGTAAAATAATAATCCCTCAAGGTCAAAATTTTCACTATTTTACTATTTTCCATTTGTGTGAAGGTAAAACAAAATATTCATCTAAAGGAGCCGTCAAAAGAAGGCACCATGATAGTTTCTCGCAGCCATAAATTTTTCCGTTGAAATTACAGTTCATTTATGTATATTCTATATAATTAAAACTTGAAGTGGCTTCTTTATTAAATGATTCATGTAGTTCTACCCAAAGAATGTTCATCTTCTTTTTTTTTAATAAACAAGAATGTACCACAAAATTTCAAATTTCAAAAATATTTAAAGGGGAAGCTATAATTTCATAAAAACGACTATATCTTTTGAGAGCAATTTTTAGTTTTACTTGAAAAAATCTACGAGGCATCAGCTGGCAAGCGAGCTATTCCGACCAAATAGCCACCACATGTTGTTGAAGATAGTGTCAACATTTGTGGATAGAAGGTGTCATGTGATCATCACAATGAGCCCTCTGGCCAGTTATATCAGTTTTCTAGACCAGATCATCTACTTCTTTATCCAAGTGGTTTCTTGTTTGTTCTCACTAGTTGAGCCTGTTCCGCCACTTGATAGAAAAAAACAATTTTAATTTTATGTTTTAAATGAAATTGTATTTATCAAATATTATATGAGTCTACATTTCTAAAATCCAAAAGCTACAGTTCAGATAAATATCATTGTATCGTTGTCAAATTGACTCATAATGCGTCAACGTACCAGCTAGTTGTTAATTAACACGATTTAATATCAGTGTTAACCTCACATTCCCTTCAAGCTAATGTAACAAGACGATAAAAAATGTGACCAACATATGTTTTACATTTTTTGTTTATCATGTATAAAACTCTAGGTGAAATGAAAATCCCATTTTTCAGCTTTAAAAGTTGTCCATTTTGAAAAACTTTGATCCAAGTTTTAAATTGAAAAGCATAATTAATTTTTTGGATCTTATAATGCATAAGCTTATTATGTACCTCTGTGAACAAACCTGACACCCTCTGATGTTGTTTAACGCTTCGAACATCAAAGATGAAATAAATATATTTTGATCAATGTTTAAAGGGATTCAAACAGAACTAGTTAGTCCCTTTAATGATGAAACTAAAAGATAAAACGCGACGTTTCAAATAAGTAAGTCATCCAGCAAGCCATCTGTTTACAATATGCTATTTTTCAAACGACATTTCCCCTAATGAGCTTAAAATTCGAACGTTATATGACCAATGTTATATCTTAAAGAACAAAACTGGAAGCTCCTGTGAGTTTCGTTAAATTTTTACTCATTTATTTGCCATTCCATCAATATTTTCAGACATTATTAAATTAAATAAATTAAGAGAGTTATTGTTTTTTTTAGCACTGCGACTTACTATTTGATCAGGTTATAGTGAATGGGTCCTATTAAATATTCAACAAAAAGTGAGTTTTTCTTAAAATAAAACTGTCACATTATTATTAGATTCATCCACCAATTCATTTTGTATATATATGTATACATATCTAGTTTGCCAACTTATTCCTGTCGGAATTGCTTCTACATTCTGAAGTAAGTATACTAGGATCGATTCTCTACTAGGTCAAAATATTTATCATGGGTGAAATTAAGGTTCTCCTTAACATTAAATATATAAAATATTTAAGTTAATTGCTGATTTAATCAGTTATTTCACAAAGTACACATAAAATACCTCTAAATATGTAAATAAATACCACACTCATTGAGACAAATATCTCAAACTGTACGTCAGAATTCTACATAATATAGTTACTGAATCAACTTTCTATTAATTTTCCTCGCCCTTCCCTTCCACCTCCTCACCCCCTAGTAAAACATATAACTTGTGTAATAGAGTTTGAGCCAGACGTTGCATTGTAGTGTGGTTTAATGTGGTCTACTTTAGAAAACGGTGAAATTGAGACAAGTGAAATTGGTAAAACATATTTTTTTTAATGTAAAGAAATTGAAAAAACATTTGTTTTAAGGTCAACATTATTTAAAATGAACCCAATGCCTTTGTTTTCAAGTGAAAAATACAGAAAACTTAGACGTCAATATATTTTCTGGTTCAAGCGTAAAATGGTATACAATTTCCCTGTCAATCGACCGTGAAATTATCTACTAAGGTGTAATAGTAGGGTTCTTGAGAAAAAAGCAGTGTTTTTTCAGTGTTGATAGCAACATATTTTTTTGGTCAAAATAGATACCATATTTTTCCAGTAGAAACATCGATTTTAGTTTTCTTCACATGGCAACCTTAACATTTTTTGAATATCTGTGAAAACTGCTTCGATGGCTGCATGGTCTAAGGCGTCATCCTCACGTTAACCTAGATTTCCAATTATATGAAAATCGGGGTTTTAATTCCATTCGGTTGTCCTAAGGGTGGTTTTTCCGAAATAATTTTCCATACTCCCTCCCCGCAAGTGGGGGTTTACGTCTTCTAAATTCAACCTTCCTCATATATTGCCCATTAGAGTATAGCCTAAATGAGCAGGAAGATGCGGGACTTGAAAAAAATTTAAATTATAAATTTATTACTCTTAATCAGAACTGTACAATGAGTGAAAAATCAAATTATTAAGCTCTTGCCATTATAAAATTTTCAAGTTAATTTGTTTGTTTGTCTGTTTGTAAATCATGCAAAGGAAGAATATTCGAGCTACATAATCTAGTTTTGAACCAACTGCTTGATGGGTCAGCCACCGAACCCTATTTGACATCTGCTGTGGTTTATGTTTCGCACGGTAGTGGAATAGATAGAGCTCATTAGGAAGATACATTAGCATTCCCGTCAACACAGTCCTTTGGAAGGTCTTCTTTAATCTTCAATATAATGAACCTAGCAAAGCACATTGCACACAGTTACATGTTTCCAAGTTTAGAAGGGTTAGCTCTAAGTTAAGTCACGACATTACAGTAAAATATTTGTAAAATTAATTTAACTTGCTTAGAAATTCCACACATAAGAACAAATCAGAACTAATTCCTGGTAATACCATAAATAACACTTTAATTTCAGTATTAGATATGTTTATTTACGGGGTTTTTTTAAACATATTTTATATTATGATAGAATTTTTGGAGTTTCAGCTATACAAAATAGATATTATAGTAATATGCCACGGCTTGTGTTAAGTATAAATATGTTTCGGTCCATACACAACTTACTCTACATATAAATATTTACAAATTGTCACTATTTGAAATTATTTTAAATTTTCCAATTTCAACCATTAAAAAAATGTGTAAGTTGTGAGATATTATTATAAACAGTTTTGGAAACGTAATAATTTGAAAAACTTGTAGGATCAGTTTATATCAACAGATTATAGATTTTCTGCGTGTTCCGTGTCTTACTACACGTCTGGACAAAATGAATGTTTACACTAATGGGGTGGAGATCAAGAGGGTAGAATTTGGATGAAGTGTACAGGATTTTGTTTGGGGGGAGAGTGAAGACCCATTTAGTAAAAATCACCTCAGTATATTAGTTTGGTACTCTAAATCCAACCTTATCCTCACCATAAAATCAGACAGGACGAGGTTAAAGCCTTTGTCCGAAATCCCATGTATACGAGTCAATACCATTTTCATATTCTAACGGCCGAGTACTCTAAAGAAAAATCAAATTAATTTCCCTTTTATCACTTAATCGTTAATTTAAGATTCAGTAACTATGGATTATTTTTAAATTTAACCAAGGTTTAAAGACCATTGCTTACAAACTAACACCCTTAAAACCGACACAACACTCAGTCCCCAGGCCATCAAGTCAGTATTATGAAAGGGGACATTCAATTTCATTTTATTTTTTTATTTTGATTATATAGTAATCTTAACCAAAGCGCCTTCCTTTTATCTATAGTTAGAAACACTACTAACATATTATCTTGATAGCTCCTTTAATATAAGTACAATAAGAAACTGATCGAAATAAACTATTTTAATATCTATGAAATTTGCTAAAATTATAAATATTTTATTATTCAAGTAATATAATCCGCAGCTCTAAACATTAATAAATAGTATCAATACAAATAAATTATACTATTAATATGGTAAAATGTTATCAATGTTTACCTAAAAAAAACTTTCATCTATAGGTTTCTTCTTATCAGTATCCTACACTTATTGTTCATCGCTATTTTTACTTGGTCTTCCCGCCGTAGGTGTCTTGGTCAGCTATAGTACAATTTTCATAAGAATAATCTCATTTGACATATATAAAAACCACTAGGTCCAGTTTTATACTTTCTAGAAGTTTCTTCGTATAAAAACCCTACTATGTGTCTGCAGTAGGTTTTGTTCTAACGCATAAGTAAAGCATAGCGCTTGGCCACATAATGTCGATAAAAGATATTTTCTCTAGAAATGGACCGCCGCGCCGTTGAAGCACATAGCCTTTGATAATAATAATAACAATAATACTTAGAACCACGTCTTACTACCCGTTCGGGTTATACGCTTAAGTATTAATTACACTAATGAGCTAGGAATTGGGAAGGTTGATTATAAAGGAAGTGTACCGGCATTTGCGTGGAGGGAGAGTGGAAAATAATTTAGGAAAAAAACTCCAATTCACATGACCTAAATTCGAACCACGATCTTCCTGTCCTTGGCAGTCTAGCTCAACACGAAACTAGCGCGTTAGCAAACTATGCCACCGAAGCGTGTCTTGATAATAGAGGTAGATTTGTTTGTGTATATTCAGTTTCAGTAAAATGAACTTCCCTTCCTACTTTATGGATGAATTATTTTCCATTCCAAACAACAAGAACGCCCTTAGGGAAAGTTATCCTACCCATGCACATATTAGTAATTCAGGGACGATACTTCTATCTTCTTTATGTCCGACAGTCGCGCTCTTAATTTAATGATTTGTTATAATCTTATTATAGCTATTACAATTGTTTTTACATCCGCTTTAACTAAACGATTATTTTCATTATAGGAAGCTCCGCCCCATGGGTAATAATACGGATTAAAATCAAAATCCTTTAAAGAGGGCTAGTCATTTCATAAAGATCAAGCTCCTAAAGCTCTCCACCGTGAATTTAGAGCAGAGTTTTTTCTAACCCAGAGTGTGCCTACATTGTTCTCATCATGCTGACCTGGCATTTCAGGCATGCAATTTCAAAGCAATATTAATATAGAATTTTGGTAACGGGAGGCTTTGTTTGTTCCCTCTACGATGTTCGAAAAGAGAAAGGAGTAACTATATACTCTTACTCCTTTTCAAAGAACATGGATGTACCAGATAATTAGCATTTTGAAATGAATATCCAAATTATGGTTTTCACTTGCCAGTAAACGAGTCACCCACAAGTAGTCCTCTAGTTTATTTTGCTTTGTGATATTGTGAAACGTAATGGAGGAATAGTTGAGGCTCTTTTAGTTCACAGGAATAGGCCGGATGGAGTTACCCTTTTTAAATATTATCATTAGTGTTTAAATAGACAATGCCTGGTACCAGCTGCGTTGGCTGCATAGATGTATGTTCTTGTTCTTAACAAAAAAACAGAAATTTAATTAATATCAAATAAAGTTAATTTTGTTTTTCCTGAAGCTATTTTTCTAACATAATTTGTTTACAAATTTCTTGCTTCCTTTCAATAAGACTGATATAAAAATTTGCATCACAAACAAAAAAAATTAAAATCATTACTTTGAAATATTTTTATGTCATTAGTGTAAGTGAATTGAACTATTAAACTATTTGTTTTTTAAAAGGACACACAAACCTGAGATATACAAACTCACCAATTAAAATCATTACTTAAATAATGTTTTTATCATATTTAATGTAACTGAATTGAACCGCAGTATTACACTATAAATAAAAAGCACACACGAAACTGACCCCAGTGTGTTGAGCTTGTTCACTTTCTATTAACAGAATCATCATAGAATCCATGAAGTTAATAATAGTGAATAATAAATCTTAACGATATGATATTATTCTAGACTTACTATTAAAAATGTACTAACTACAGTGGTTTAGTGGTCAAAGCTCCTGGCTATAGACCCAGAGGACCCGGGTTTGATCCGTAATGCTTCCAAAATTTATCTATGAAGTATTCTGTCTGTAACGGCATCAAACTCAGCCTCTTGAGGACAAATGAGGAGCTAATCGAATAAGGAAGTCAAAGCTTTGGTTTAGAAAACTGGGATTAACGGGTGGGGGGGCTCGTTGTGCTAACAACATGACACCCTCTATCAGCAAATGTTGGCACTATCTTCGCTTATGGCGGACGCGGATTGGTCGGTATAGCTCGCTTGCAGAATCACACCATGGAGTAATAACACAACCTCTAAGAAATGTATCGAATGGCTAAAATATTATAATTAATTAATTCATGATAAAGAAATATCCTCCTAAAATTACAGAAGTTTAAAGAAAATATCTCAAATTTAGATTTTAGCTTCATGCATTCATGTTTAAATATCGCCGTACAACCCTATAAGTTTATTTTGTATCCATCCACGTGTAAGTAAACCCACATTTAAATTTCGACACGTCCATAGCTTTATAAAATCGATAGGTAGACGCAATTGCAATCATCCCAGTGAAATTACAAGTTTCTGCACCAAATAATTGGGTTTCCACCCCCCAAACCACAAATTGAGGCTACGATTTAATTGGTGATATGATTGGTGTGTACGGCGTATTGACAGACAGCTACAAAATATATTTATATGTGGATTTTAAAATTAAAATAAAATTTTAAGGTAATGTTTTGGTAAACGTGTTAAATTTTCACATGTATTTTGATCAGAAATTAATTACAGGAATACTTGAAATATTACAACACGATTGAACATGATTTTCTAATATTTTATTGATTACGCTGAAATGTGTTATCTTTGTTTTTAAAATAATATGTTATACTACTTAATTCATAATATAAACTTGATTCTGTGTTTTCTTAAAAAATAAATACTCTTGTCTAATTTAGGTAACCCTTTTTAAAAAATATTGAATACTTTACTATAGAGATGAATGGTTTTATAAATCGAAAGGAAAAATGTTGGAACATTGAAAGTTAAACTAATATTAAAATTGTTGCAGGTTTGATGGTGTATTCACAGCTATCTGTATTTTAATATTAATTTGTCTTTGCATACGATTTCCTACTGAATCGAGTAGTTTAATTATTGTATTATTTTCTTCCGCGTAGCCTCAGGCTTATCACCTACAAATCAACGAACAAATACTTGTTACTAACTAATCGACACTGAGAGACACTGGTTCCATTCTCGGTAGGAACGTCTTCACTATTTATGAAATCTGGGGAGCTACAAGTTATACAGAGCTTCCTACAATTATATTTCTTCATGAAACTAATCTTTTACATCAAATTCTGTAAAAACGACAATAATTAAAGAGTTTCTCCCATCAGAGTATTAGTTAATAGTTTATCAGTTATTATAGTGTAAAGAATTTCGTAGATCAATTGCTATTATTGCTTTTATATGGCTAGTACTATTAGTTCCTGATCCGTATCGATGGGCGTGCGGACTAAATGTTGAGCTCATCTAATCTTCAGGTTTGTTGGTAAGTGAAAGTCAGAGATTGAATCCTTACCGGAATTACTCAGGATGATTTTTTTAATGGGTTTTCACTACACCTCCACACAAAATACATCAACTATCTAAATTTTACTATCATCATCCTTAACCCATTAATGTAGTTTAATGGGTATTATCCGGCTGGGTAGCAGGACGTGGATGTAAAATAAAGCTCCTGGGACAGTACTTAAAATAATTATTGCAGTTCTATTGCCGATGGCACGTGCTCAAAGGTGTATTATCAGGTCTGGTTTGCCATTGACGTGGATGTGAGAGATCGAATTCCCCAACAGCCGTAGCCTACTCAGTTACTTTCCTCGGTGGCCACATGGTTTAAGGCGTAACTATCTTATTAAACTATACTGTCAATGAGAGGAAAAATTGTGGTTCGAATCCCAGTTATATTTACTGAGGGTTGGTTGTCCTAAAATGTTTTACACTCTTCCTCAACGCAAATGCGGGTACACTTTCTCTGAATTCAACCTTATTGATCTCTAAATAATTAACATAATTAGTACATATGCGTATAACCTGAACAGGTAGTAAGACGCGGTGCCAAAATAAAAGTTTTTTAATTGTGGATTTCTTTCCTTCCAAACAAATTTGGGGACATTTCCTCACTAAAATAACTCTCTTACTACCTATCCTATAGTGGTTTGGGTGACCTGGTGGTATAGGGGTAAGGTGTCAGACTTCTATGCTGACGTCCGGGGTTCAATCCTCGGTCCCGGCAAAGATTTATCTGATTGTCAAACCCTTCCTTCACCTCTGACAAGACGTGTATTAATCACAGCTTGTGAATGTGAAGAATACCAGGCCTCTATCGTGGTTCGGATTCCACGTTAAGCTGTAGGTCCCTCATTTCATCTCACAATCAACCTACCATTGCACATTAGCGTAAGTGCGTACAACCTGAACGGGTAGTAAGACGTGGTGCTAATAATAATAATATAATAATATAGTGGATTGTACAAATAGGTCCAAAAGCACGACGAACAATAAAAAAACTATATCTCAAAAGTTACAGCCAAAGAACATATAATTTGATAAATGGATGCAGTTTTTTCGCAACTTTTTGTAACTGTCAGATACTGTCTTTTGGTTGGTGGTCCCACGGTATGGAGGTGTTCGGAAAATGCGAGGGAAACCGTGAAAAATATAAAAGGGGGTGTTTGTGGTGTACTCACCAAACTGACTCGATCGTCATCAATTCTTCTCATATTCACTACGAGAGGCAAACCTTGCTATCTATCCCCTCCTACCTCTCTCTTCCANTACTCAGATATATGGCGTTTTGACGCCAGACTTTCCCGGGAAAGTCTGGAGTGTCTGTCTCTTCCTGGCAAATAAAATGAATCGGGGAATCAAATCAACACTTCTACCATTCCTCACATATACAGCATTCATATTATATTAGGTATGAGTGGGGTTGGTTCTGGGTTGCCTTGGTTCTTCATTTAAGAACCGGAACCGGTTTCAGCTCTTATAATAAATACAAGTCGACCTATATTCTCGGTTCCTTAGTTATATACATTTTTAAAATGCTTATAATGTGAAACCCACTTCGGTGGCCACGTGGTCTAACACTCTACTTTCTTGTCTGACTAGACTTTCAAAGAAGGGGAGAGTGGGGTTCGATCCCGGTCAGGTGCAATGAGGGTGGTTTTTCCTAAAATCTTCTCACTCTTTCTTCACGCAAATTTGAGTGCATTTCTTCTAAATTAAGCCTTCTTAATCCTTAACCCAATAGTGTAATTAGTACATAGGCGTATAACCCAAAAGGGTAGTAAGACGCAGTACTAAAAAAACTTTTAAAAAATGTTTCAAGTGCTTAGGGGGCGTTTAAGTATTACGTAAGCACCTTAGAGGGGGGAGGGGATTTTAGCTTTGCTTATTTTTGCGGACAAGAATTAAAGGGGGTGAGAACAGTGCTTACATAAGATACAAAGAGACTGCCAAAGGGAGACATAATAATTACAAGTGTCGAAACGTGGATTCAAGGTACTTGGTCGTCAGATTAAAAGTAGTTTAGAGCTTAAGTATAATGAATCATGTATTCACTTGTAATACTAATCTTTACAAATTTAATGTAAATTAAAATTATTTTGTGTATGATTTCATAACATTTTACAGTTTTACTTGTTTAGTATAATAAATTTAAATTAATTTTACAGAAATGTTTATTGTGAATATTTCGCACCATTAATTTACACCTTTATTTTAATAATTACCAAAAATGTATAAATTGCAAAAAAAATTGTTAGTGATGTGAAAATTTTACATAAAAATAGTCACAAGAAAGGGGAGGGTTCTTTATATTTGCTTACAAGGAAGGAGGGGGTACAAAATAGCCAAAAATGTGCTTATGTAATAGTTGAACGCCCACTTACTATATTTCACTATCGTGGATGAATAAAATAGCCTAATCTTCTCCGAAATTAATCTAAATATTAGCTCAACGTAATCATTTAAACCAACAACATAGAATAATTCCATAAAACATCATCATATTATTTTAACGAAGTTTCACAAGATTCATACTTAATCTTGATAAACTAAGAAATGAAAAATCGTTGATAAAATGTATTTGAACTATCACTGGCCCAAAACCAACAAAACATAAACTTTATTGATAAATCATAACTCACCGAGGGAGATTTTTTTTAATATTATATTTAACACCTTAGTTATTAATGGGTTATAGTGTATTGACGGGGAGGGTTTTTTACAAGAACAACCCCTCCATCACTTTGGGATATCATATTAATAATTGAAAAATAGAAAATTGCTCATAGTGCACCCAACCAAGATTCAAATCTTGACCTCCACATCACTAGCGATCCAGCTTGACACTTTATACCTCTTGATAAATTCGAGAAACAATTTGTGCAAAGCTATTTAAAATAAATATAATTTATATTCGCAAAATTATAAAATTACATTTGGACACTGTAATTGAACTCTGTGCCCTTAGCTTTAGTGCAACAATGCTCAATCACTTATCTATCAAGGAATCTTCACATGCACAGGGTCATTTGCAATCATAATTTAAGGCAAAGTCTGTGATAGGCGTGCAGATTCAACGGTTTCTTGATTTACCACTAACCATAGACTCGGGGTCATCTATGAGGAATTAATGACCCCAAGAACGAAACGATTCCTGGATAACTTAGTGGTAGATCATCGGTGCAATAAGTTAAAGGTACTGGATTTAACTCCCATGTCCAAGTGTAATTTTTCAACCATGCTTAATTTAGTCGAAAGATGTATCTAGATCCATATCCGTAACGAAAGTAAATTTACACCTTAACTTTTATCACTAAAGCTGTACACAATCATGTATGATCGGCAGCGTAAATTCAATCCTGAGTACCCGGTAACTGAGGGTCAATAATAGAACTAGGAGTTGATGAATTCACACGCCCATCACATACTCTGCCTTAACATACGAGCGAATAACACACTGTGCACTGTGCAGAGATATTTATGGATAGCTCAGTTTGGGTGACCTGGCTCTCTAGGGGTAAGGTGTCGGACCTCTGTGTTGAGGGTCCGGGGTTCAATCCTCTGTCCCGTCACAAATTTTTATGATTGACAAACCCCTTCTTAATCTCTGACAAGACGTTTATTAATCACAACTTGTGAATATGTGGAATGCCAGGCCTCCACCGTGGTTCGGATTCCACGTTAAACTGTAGATCCTCCAGTTCATCTCACAATCACCCTACCGCTACACATTAGCGTAAGTGCGTATAACCCGAACGGGTAGTAATACGCGGTGCTAATAATAATAATAATAATAATAATAATAATAATAATAATGGATAGCTCAGTAGTAAAACATCGGTGCACTAAGTTAAAGGTAATGGGCTTGATTACCATGCCCAGAAGTCATTTTACAACAATATTTAATTTAATTTAATTGAAATTTAGATTCAGATATGACTTTACCAGTGACTAGAGTTAAATTTCAACTAATTCTTACAGGGCTATGAATTCTTTGGCCCCATAGATGATTGGGCGATTCAATAGTGGTCTTTCCCATGGCAAGGATTCGATTAAAAGAATCACTCTGTGTAGGAAACGTTTCACAAAATTGACAATCGAACCTTTTGGTAGGACTTCTTTGTTCTTTTATTCCATTGGACATTGGGCTACCAGCGAATCTATCTAAATTGGGTTATATGAAGTCCTGAATTTCGTTTAACAACTCTCATTAATATAAGTTAGAACTCTTGAGCCTCCGCCGATTAATAAAGTTGTTCAATTTATGTGAAACCTTCCCACGGTGATAACATTTATTGGAAAATAGAAGAGTACTATAATTCCATTATTTTGAATTTCTATAAAAAAAATAATAATAATAATAATAATAATAATAATGGATAGCTCAGTAGTAAAACATCGGTGCACTAAGTTAAAGGTAATGGGCTTGATTACCATGCCCAGAAGTCATTTTACAACAATATTTAATTTAATTTAATTGAAATTTAGATTCAGATATGACTTTACCAGTGACTAGAGTTAAATTTCAACTAATTCTTACAGGGCTATGAATTCTTTGGCCCCATAGATGATTGGGCGATTCAATAGTGGTCTTTCCCATGGCAAGGATTCGATTAAAAGAATCACTCTGTGTAGGAAACGTTTCACAAAATTGACAATCGAACCTTTTGGTAGGACTTCTTTGTTCTTTTATTCCATTGGACATTGGGCTACCAGCGAATCTATCTAAATTGGGTTATATGAAGTCCTGAATTTCGTTTAACAACTCTCATTAATATAAGTTAGAACTCTTGAGCCTCCGCCGATTAATAAAGTTGTTCAATTTATGTGAAACCTTCCCACGGTGATAACATTTATTGGAAAATAGAAGAGTACTATAATTCCATTATTTTGAATTTCTATAAAAAAAAAAGGTCGGGCAGAAGGATAAAAGTTGGCGTCATGCAACAGAACACATATACACTGGCTCGGTGCAAAAACTCAGTGCCACTGGATTGGAAGCCACATAAACTGATACAATTTGTCGCGAGTATTAGTTCTCATGAAGATAAAACTTATCACTACGTTTATCTCCTGTTCGAGGATACTATGCAGGAAATCTAAATTTAATTGAAATTGAAATTCTCCGCATTGGGTCAATAGGGTCTCTTCCTACCGATTTGACAACCGGAAGATTAGATCTATTTCAATAAGCGTCAATGAAATGAGATCTACTATTTGTATTCTTTTAGTTATTGAAGGCACTTAAAATTCCCAATTCGCTGTTTCAGCATAGACATTATAATTGCAATTTTAATTAGAACTGCCCACATTAGATTACCGGTTTTCATTTATACCGATTCAATTAAAAAAGTACTTAGACTAAATTAAAAAATGAGCAATAGAGATTTAGTAAGTGCTCTCTTTCCATTGATATGTTTGAAGGAATTTAAAATAGGTGAGATTATCTATATCTGGTACCAAACTTAAAGTGAATATCAAATAAGTTGTATAAATGAACATGGTGTCGACCTAGTTGCTTTTGGCTATCCAATGACGAGAAGGTCAGTAATCCAATTAATCAAATTAATTGAAGGTGTTTTTAAATGGTTTTTCCACTTTCCCAGCATTCAAATTAGGATTCATTTTCTCTAAAATGTACCTTCCTCATTCCTTCCCCATTATTGTAAAACATTCTGATAGTCTGGATGGTTAGTAAAACGTGGTGCGACAAAGGTTATTTTTACCTATCCAAAATGTACAAAATAATTTTGTGTAACCCAGTTCGGTGGCTGCATGGTCTAATGCGCTACTCTCGTAGTAGACTAGACTGCCGGTGATGAGGAGATTGAGGTTCGAGCCTAAGTTGGGTGTACTGAGGGTGGTTTTTCTAAAGTAGTTTTCCACTCTACTTCCATGCAAATTCGGGTACACTTCCTATAAATGCAACCTTCCTAATCCCTAAAACCACTAGCGTAATTAGTATATAAGCGTATAACCCAAACTCGATGCTTAAAAAATAGAAATTGTGTACACCTGCATTAAATTGTATTTGCTCACGAATAGTAGATATGCATAGTTACTATATTATCACAAAGATAAGAGCTCTTTGGTGTAGGCCTACAACCAATCTTAAGCCCCAAAAATTAATATCCGCCAACATATTAGGTATTATTTAAATAATTAATGTCCTACACATTCTGTGGGTCAATATCCCAAATTAATTTTATAACCTGAATAAGCCGACTCGATTTTTTTTTACACATAATTTAACTTTCTTTCACCCTAACCCCATTTCTAATGAGCTTGTGAACTCTCGGTTGGTAAGTCTATAACGCCCTTTTGTCAGCCTAGCGTGACTCAAAGCGTGGTGTGATTTCAACATCTCATTTACAGCTATTTAAAAGGGTCTAGACTTAATTTCACAAACATTTTAAGTATCACATTTAGTGGTTTAATGGGATAGGTATGAGAAGGGTAACTTAGATACTGTGAATAAAAGTTAGCATAGATATGAGCTGGGTAATCCAAAGCTAGTTAGGCTCCCTCAATTCATCCAGCCAAGATATGAACCTCGATACTATAATCCAGGCGGTTACAAGCCCATCACCTTTTACCACGCGACTAATGGCTTGTGGTACTCTTACAAAAACATAGATTTATTACAGTCATGGAAAGTTTATTCTAGTATCGTTAATAGTCTTGATGCTGAACATTTTAGTAATACAATAAATTTAAATGGGGCTCTTTAAAAATGTTGCACTTTAGGCCACTTTTGTAGGTAAGCGGATCTAAATCAACAGCATTTTCGTCACAGTAAACACAGAGTAAATAAATACGTATCTCAAAAATGTTACAAACCTTTTTTTTTTAACTCAACCATTTCATGAGATACTTTTTTTAAGTTCGTTTAGCGCCTCTATATAAAATAACACGATTTTAAAATGTATTCAACTTGGTTGGTATTTTTCAGAATACAATACCTATATACAGTAAATTATAGATTATTGGCATTAGTTTCCTTAATAGTGGGTTTTCATCTATAACTTTATACATTTTATGGTAAAATCTGCTGTAATCTGCATAAAAATAAGCTTATGAATATTATGTAAAAAAAATAGAGAGACACGCTAGGATAAAGGCAATTTAAACGCTCAAATTTGTTCTTGTCATGATTGGAAATATCGGAATTGGGTCAAAAATTGTTTCTGATCGATTTTAAGATAGGGTATCTATATCAACCAAGCTCTAAATACAATATTATTTTACCGTGCTTCGGCTGTCGTAGAGTAAAGCACACTATTTTCGGTCTTACCCACGCTATGCGCCATGAAGACGCACAGAAAAAGTAAAAACATAATTGTATCACTGTCAATAAGATAAGAGATTTTATTTTATTTTGAAATGTGTCACTTGATAGATTTTTAATAATTTAATAAAATTTTAAAACCAAAATTAGGAAACAAAACCTGTATAATAAGACTTCTAAAACGTAAAAACATTCATATACTATTAAATAAATGGTTTGCCCAAGTAGTACATACTTTGTAATGTATACATTTCATATTTTTTTAAACCAGTAAGTCACCATTAAATGATTTTTTTTCTTTGAAAAACTAATATAGGGATCTATTTATAAACAGGGTGACCTGGTGGTCTAGGGGTAAGGTGTCAGACCTCTATGCTGGCGTCCGGGGTTCAATCCTTGGTCCCGGCAAAGATTTATTTGATTGCAAAACCCTTCCTTCACCTCTTACAAGACATCTTGTGAATGTGAGGAATGCCAGGTCTCCATCGTGGTTCGGATTCCACGTTAAACTGTAGATCCTTCATTTCATCTCACAATCACCCTACCATTCCACATTAGCGTAAGTGCGTATAACCCGAATGGGTAGTAAGACGCAGTGCTAATAATAATAATAATATTTATAAACACTCGTAAGTACATTTTAAACAACTATGTTAAGGAAATTTTATAAAATCTTATAATTTTCGAAAACCAGTCATCGGTAAACCATTATTATATTAATAATATTTAGAAAATTAACATATATGCTTATTTATTGTAAAAATAACTTTCCAGAAATTTAATTCAAACAAATATGTTGGAACCATTTTTGTAGAGTTCATTTTTTTTAAATCAGTAATTAGTAAACTACGCCTAATTTTAAAGTGAGAATCAAAATTGCAATTGAACTTGAGGTATGTATGTCTACATACCATTTATATATACCAAGTTTGAACGAAATCCATCTTAACATTCAGTTTTAGCCTTAGTTTACCAACATGGAGACAGGCATAATTGGAAGCCCCGCTTTTATTTAGTTCAAGGAAACTTAAAATGCCAAGATTCATCATAATCTCATCATCGCCAATTTTTACGATTCAAGTCAAAAAAGTAGATAGTAAGTTTTTAAAATTAGACAAATTGGCCAAAAAAAAGTGATAAACAATCAAATGCCATTTCAATATCTTGAATATGTTCATTTTACACTAAAATCTGTGGGATGTTGTTTAAATATTAATCCCTTTATTTTATAAATAAATTTATTTTATGTCTATTTAATAATTTTTGTTTCTAAATAAGGTATTATAGACTGCAAAAGTCCCGGGAAACATTTCTTCAAGGCGAATGCCGTTCCTATTAGCATCCAAAGAAAAGTAGTTTATATACCAGTATGGTACTACAATAACACAGCGTAAGTTTTTTACTCTGATTTGAGTAGAAAGTTTCTCTTTGTCTGAAACAAAACAAAAAAGTTTTCAGAATCATGTTTACCCAACTGTGTAAATATTTCAATGGCAAACTACACATTGAATGAATATTTTAAGCTTCATTAATGTTAAACTTTGAATAGCTTGCAAAGCGGAAGTAAGCCTAGTATTTGTATTCACGGTAATTAAGCCAATTACATTCATGGATGTCCTTAGATTAATTTCTCAAAATGAAAAAAAATTATTAAAAAGTAATGTATAGTCAAACTTTTGTATTTTATTAAAGTTATTTAAGGAAACATAATGCCTTCCTTACAATACAAATACACATATATATGTTTCGAGCATTTATAACAATCGTAGTAGTGGCCAAGCAGTATATGGCGTTAGACTCGCATTGAACTTACTCACCATTTATGAGGAAGTATAAGCTAAAATGTAATTTTCCTAACTTTTTTCCAAACGGATGCATTTTCTCTAATCTACCTTCTTCAACCGTACTCCAAAGATTAAGTCATTAATAAATCTAATAGCTACACGATGCTATTAGCACTTTTTTTTCCGAGTTGAAGGCTCGGATAAATTTCTGGCAAGGTCGAAGAAAGTACAATCAATAATATTGCGGTTTCTTTTTTTCAAAGTAATACATTAATAGTCTGGGGTTTGGGTGTTGTATCGTTTCTAGAGCTAAGTTGCTCTTTCTTGTACTTTCTGAACTTCTTTCTCACACGAACTTTCTACCAGATGGTGCAGGCCTATAAGTCTTTTATGATCATTTAGTTCAAAACGTACACGTTAGTTGCAAATGATAAAAAAAATTATTATTTAACTCAATCTTATCGTACATTAAACTTTTAAGGTACGAACACAATATCAAGGACAATATTTTACAGCTTTAAAAATCACTCAAAATATTACCACATATTATTCATACAGTAAGTCATGAGAATTTTAGCTGTCACTTTTGATTAAAGTCATGTCGTTAAAATTTCCCAATTCGAGAACCAATAAGTCCACATCTCCTAAATCACCGAACTGTTTTCTTACTATAGAATAATTTTGGGTCAGCCCAATCCCTTGCGTTGATACAAAACGTATTTATTTTGTTAATTACAACGCAAAAAAAAAAACTTTTAAGAACGAGGATCTACGACAACCACGTTTTTGTTGGCTTTTTTTTTTACCTTAGTAACGGGTGAACGTGATGGAACAGTGATGATTAATTTATTTTAATCCCCTTCTTCTCACACGTTCCTGTAGATCACTGGTAAGGGGTACTAATTAATTTAAGGAGGAGCACTTGCCCTTCATCAGATGGTGCCAGACCTAATTTAATATGTACAGTACGTGTTAATTGGTCTTGTTTTACTAGAGTGAATTACTTGTATAATAGTAGTAGTAGTAGTAGTAGTAGTAGTAGTAGTAGTAGTAGTAGTAGTAGTAGTAGTAGTAGTAGTAGTAGTAGTAGTAGTAGTAGTAGTAGTAGTAGTAGTAGTAGTAGTAGTAGTAGTAGTAGTAGTAGTAGTAGTAGTAGTAGTAGTAGTAGTAGTAGTAGTAGTAGTAGTAGTAGTAGTAGTAGTAGTAGTAGTAGTAGTAGTAGTAGTAGTAGTAGTAGTAGTAGTAGTAGTAGTAGTAGTAGTAGTAGTAGTAGTAGTAGTAGTAGTAGTAGTAGTAGTAGTAGTAGTAGTAGTAGTAGTAGTAGTAGTAGTAGTAGTAGTAGTAGTAGTAGTAGTAGTAGTAGTAGTAGTAGTAGTAGTAGTAGTAGTAGTAGTAGTAGTAGTAGTAGTAGTAGTAGTAGTAGTAGTAGTAGTAGTAGTAGTAGTAGTAGTAGTAGTAGTAGTAGTAGTAGTAGTAGTAGTAGTAGTAGTAGTAGTAGTAGTAGTAGTAGTAGTAGTAGTAGTAGTAGTAGTAGTAGTAGTAGTAGTAGTAGTAGTAGTAGTAGTAGTAGTAGTAGTAGTAGTAGTAGTAGTAGTAGTAGTAGTAGTAGTAGTAGTAGTAGTAGTAGTAGTAGTAGTAGTAGTAGTAGTAGTAGTAGTAGTAGTAGTAGTAGTAGTAGTAGTAGTAGTAGTAGTAGTAGTAGTAGTAGTAGTAGTAGTAGTAGTAGTAGTAGTAGTAGTAGTAGTAGTAGTAGTAGTAGTAGTAGTAGTAGTAGTAGTAGTAGTAGTAGTAGTAGTAGTAGTAGTAGTAGTAGTAGTAGTAGTAGTAGTAGTAGTAGTAGTAGTAGTAGTAGTAGTAGTAGTAGTAGTAGTAGTAGTAGTAGTAGTAGTAGTAGTAGTAGTAGTAGTAGTAGTAGTAGTAGTAGTAGTAGTAGTAGTAGTAGTAGTAGTAGTAGTAGTAGTAGTAGTAGTAGTAGTAGTAGTAGTAGTAGTAGTAGTAGTAGTAGTAGTAGTAGTAGTAGTAGTAGTAGTAGTAGTAGTAGTAGTAGTAGTAGTAGTAGTAGTAGTAGTAGTAGTAGTAGTAGTAGTAGTAGTAGTAGTAGTAGTAGTAGTAGTAGTAGTAGTAGTAGTAGTAGTAGTAGTAGTAGTAGTAGTAGTAGTAGTAGTAGTAGTAGTAGTAGTAGTAGTAGTAGTAGTAGTAGTAGTAGTAGTAGTAGTAGTAGTAGTAGTAGTAGTAGTAGTAGTAGTAGTAGTAGTAGTAGTAGTAGTAGTAGTAGTAGTAGTAGTAGTAGTAGTAGTAGTAGTAGTAGTAGTAGTAGTAGTAGTAGTAGTAGTAGTAGTAGTAGTAGTAGTAGTAGTAGTAGTAGTAGTAGTAGTAGTAGTAGTAGTAGTAGTAGTAGTAGTAGTAGTAGTAGTAGTAGTAGTAGTAGTAGTAGTAGTAGTAGTAGTAGTAGTAGTAGTAGTAGTAGTAGTAGTAGTAGTAGTAGTAGTAGTAGTAGTAGTAGTAGTAGTAGTAGTAGTAGTAGTAGTAGTAGTAGTAGTAGTAGTAGTAGTAGTAGTAGTAGTAGTAGTAGTAGTAGTAGTAGTAGTAGTAGTAGTAGTAGTAGTAGTAGTAGTAGTAGTAGTAGTAGTAGTAGTAGTAGTAGTAGTAGTAGTAGTAGTAGTAGTAGTAGTAGTAGTAGTAGTAGTAGTAGTAGTAGTAGTAGTAGTAGTAGTAGTAGTAGTAGTAGTAGTAGTAGTAGTAGTAGTAGTAGTAGTAGTAGTAGTAGTAGTAGTAGTAGTAGTAGTAGTAGTAGTAGTAGTAGTAGTAGTAGTAGTAGTAGTAGTAGTAGTAGTAGTAGTAGTAGTAGTAGTAGTAGTAGTAGTAGTAGTAGTAGTAGTAGTAGTAGTAGTAGTAGTAGTAGTAGTAGTAGTAGTAGTAGTAGTAGTAGTAGTAGTAGTAGTAGTAGTAGTAGTAGTAGTAGTAGTAGTAGTAGTAGTAGTAGTAGTAGTAGTAGTAGTAGTAGTAGTAGTAGTAGTAGTAGTAGTAGTAGTAGTAGTAGTAGTAGTAGTAGTAGTAGTAGTAGTAGTAGTAGTAGTAGTAGTAGTAGTAGTAGTAGTAGTAGTAGTAGTAGTAGTAGTAGTAGTAGTAGTAGTAGTAGTAGTAGTAGTAGTAGTAGTAGTAGTAGTAGTAGTAGTAGTAGTAGTAGTAGTAGTAGTAGTAGTAGTAGTAGTAGTAGTAGTAGTAGTAGTAGTAGTAGTAGTAGTAGTAGTAGTAGTAGTAGTAGTAGTAGTAGTAGTAGTAGTAGTAGTAGTAGTAGTAGTAGTAGTAGTAGTAGTAGTAGTAGTAGTAGTAGTAGTAGTAGTAGTAGTAGTAGTAGTAGTACACGCGATGAGCTACTAACAACTGAAACTGAATTAAGTCATGAATTTAAGTGGTTTTTTTTTTATATCTCTAGGTCTTATTATCTGTCCATGTTGAACGCAAGTATAATAATTGCTCTAATGGGGTAGGTATAAGGAAGGAAGAATTTTAGATGTAATCTACTCGAATTTGCGTGGAAGGAGAGTGGAAAACCATTTAGGAAATAGCACCCTCAGTAGACCTGACCGAGATCCGAACCCCGATTTCCCTGTCGTCAGCAGGTCAGTCTAACACGAGAGTGATGCCTTAAACCATTCAACTACTGTAGTGGGCTATACGTGAATTAATTAGAAGCATCTTTAAGCAGAGGCTGGATGATTTCCGACGTGGAAGAATCTCTTTAGATATTATTGTTTTTATCTTAAAAAATAGTATTATAACCATACACAGAAGTAAACACGAATAAATAAAACCACTTCGTGTAGGAGAAATGGGCGCTTAAATTTTGACAGTAATTCATCATTGCAAAAATAATAATATATTTTTTTGAAATGATTGATTAAGTAGGACAGATTAAATATTGTTTATAAACGTGGGGAAAAAAACGGAATACAGGGCAGCTATGATTAATGAATAAATTTATCAAATATATCACATTTGACAATGCAATAGGTAAAAAAGGTTTGTCAGGATTAATTTAAAACTCATCAAGTGGATTTATTCCATTTACCATTTTAAGGAATAATTATTATTGCTAAAAATGTATGTTATCAATGAATTGAAAATACAATATATTAAATCTTCTAGTTAGCTTTTTTTAATTTGTGAATGTACACTCCGTTTATTCTGAAAGTTAACAGGCTTCTCTTTACCGTTTTAAATATAAGCTATACCATAGTACAACCCGTTGCGGTAAGCTTACAAACTTTCGGTATAAACAGAGTGTACACTTCGTTTATCTTGAAAGGTAGAAAGCTTAGCTTGAATTCCACTATGGTGCAGCTTTTATTGTAGAGCCATTATGGAGCCCATCAATTTAAAAGGAATGTACCTTCAAGGTTGGCCGCATTGATAGCAAGACGGACTCGTAGTGTGGTTATAAATTTCCAGCTACTGCATTGACAGCTCCAAATTCAAATGTGGAGCAGTTCGTTTGACTTACATTCTTTGTATATCTACAAGCATTTAATAAATGTCAACACCCTAGTTTCGAATAATTGTAGTTACTGATACGTTCATATGGAGGAGACAAATAAATTAATATAAATAATTGAAAAATGACATTTGAACACGTGGGTCGCGGATTCGATTCTCTTGTTCAGATGTCATTTTTCAATAATTTTAAATTATATGTAATTATCTATCTCATCTATAACTTTAGCTACCCACTACTTGTGAGCACGTGTATGTAGATGATTGTCTCGTTTGATATAATTTGTCGGTAAAGGGGAGGTTGAGGTTTGAATCTCAGCCAAGTGTACTGAGGTAAATTGTCAATATTATGCTTGTGATTTTTTCCTAAACTTCTATCTACCTTGTCTCTTTTAGTTTACCAGCAGCGGGTATGTTGGGTTTCGAATCCCAGACAGGTGTATTGAAGTGTTTTTCCTTAATTGTTTCCCACTCTCTCTTTCCATTAAATTTCCAAGTTTATCATCCCCACCTCATTGGTGTAAATGTGTGGGTATTACGTACGGGTAGTAAGACGTTGCACACTTAGATCACTTTTATTAATAACGTAAGCTGACTCCTATACTGGTATGAAGGCACCTTTAGTTAATATGAACATACTTTAATTTACTTGTAGTATTATATAATAAATATTAATAGTATCTATTTAAAGTGACAAATGCAGAACTCAGGAATCATACTTATCAATTTAATAACATTATTTGTTTCTAAAACTTTTATAACTGTCAAATAAGTTCCTCCTTAGCTAAACTGGATTGTATATAAACCTTGGGTTTTATAGGAAGTCCACTTTTAACCACCAACATTGAATGAAAGTCACTAGAATTTAGTGTTATAGAAATGTCTCATTGGATTAATTAGTTAAAATGTTAATCCAAACATGTATACAAGGCTACCAAAAAATACTTCCTTATGTATTACTGTAAAGTTTATCCCTGAATTATTTTTTATTTTTTTATTTAGCAACGCTTTTTACTATCCGTTCGGTTTATACGCTCAAGTACTAATTACTCTAATGGGTTAGGAATTGGGAAGGTTGAATCTAGAGGAACTGAACGCGAATTTGCGTGGAGGAAAAGTGGAAAACAATTTAGGAAGACCACTCTAGTTCACCCGAACGAGATTCAAACCTCGATCTCCCCACACTCTGAAGTCTAGCTCAACATGAAACAAGCGCGTTAGTTAACTACGCCACTAAAGTTGGTCTCTACATTATCGATTATTTTATTTTTATCACCAATAAATATAGTACCTATTCAGGTTATATGCATATTTAATAATTAATCTAATGAGCTAAGGATGAGGAAAGAAGAATTTTGAAGGTAACCTACCCGCAACAGGGTGGAAGGAGAGTGGTAAACCATTTATGAAAAACCACCCTCATTAGAACCGAACGGGATTCGAACCTCAATCTCCCCGTCATCAACAGTCCAGTCCAACACGAGAATGACGCCTTAAACATTCTGTCTATTTGAGTGGTTAGCCATTAATTAAACGGATAACAAATATAAATAAAAATGTAATAGTTTTATTCCCGCCATTGTGGAAACACGAAATGGGCTTCTTTTGAAAATAAGACGATACTTTTACATAACTGAAATACCTTATATCTTTCTAAACAACAGCAACAATCCACTGTAGGGTTGAATGAATCCTTGTTGCCCCGTGCGAAAATTCTGATGAAAACTTCAGTGCGTCTCATTAGCGTGTTTCCCCCTTACGAGTCTTCTGTTTCATCCCATCAATAAACCGGGCGGGGCTCGTCTGTCATGTCGAGGTTTTCAACTGGAGTCCAAAGTGTATCGCGCTCGGGAGAGAGGATATCTTAGGACGGTCCTCTTTATGTGATGCCCGACGATGACTTCTCGGAGGCTTTAGTTCCAATAGGGATGGGCTCGTTGCGGTTCAAGGCCGTATACATTATAAATGAGTCAAAAATATTATTTCAGGAATTCAAATTTTCATTTTATTTACAAGTCCTGAATTTTGTATCCGAACCCGAGTTTTAGCAAATATGTAAAAGAGACTACAATATTTATTATAATTTTTACTTTCTCTTAGCAAGAGAAAGTATTGTAATTGGGAAAATTTTCAACCTTCAGAGTGTGATTAATCTTTACATTTTAAGTGTGTCTGAGTCCAAAAAAAAGTTGATTTTACAATTCTCTCTGCTCCAAAGTATGTCTGTCCTTGGCCACGGATCTGAAATGTTTTGGTGGATTCTTGTCCAAACATGATATTTTAATGTTATAGGGATAGTGGTCAGAGTTCCTGACTACAGAACATAAGGCCCCTGGTTTTGATCCCTGGCACCTCCAACATTTATCTGTGAAGCATTGTGTCTGGAATGGGGTCAAACTCAGTCTCACGAGGACAAATGAGGAGCTACTTGGATAAAGAAGTAGCAGCTCCAGTCTAGAAAATTGATAAAAATGACCGGAGCGCTCGTTATGCTGACACCCATGACACCCTCTATCCGCAAATGTTGGCACGGCCACTCAGTCAGTATAGTTCGCTTGTGGGCTCACGCCATGGAGTATATCTCACGATATTTAATTATTTTTTTTCTCTAGCCCTAAAAGTAGTTCATAATTTTTCGAAAAAGGCTCTAACACATTTGTTTGAAATGGATATCTAAAGGAGCGTTTTACCTGACAAATATAACTCCATACTTGTTTTTCGGGGGAAAATATTTTTAAGGATAGTTTACGGAAGGCTGAAGGCTGATTTTTCAAGAATTTCAATATTTTAAAAACAGGGCTTAGCAATTTGGTTCATAATGGAAATATAATAATATTGTTACACTATAGATAATTATACATATGTAGATATATATAAGTTGTTCTTTAAATAATTAATTCAATAATAGTAATATATAACCTTCATAATACCTCAAACTACTAGTGTAATTAGTATATAAGCGTATAACCCAAATAGGTAGTAAGACGTGGTTCTAAAAAAACAATGTTTTGTTATGAGCAGGAACCAAACCTTTTTCTATAAACCATAAAAATAAGAACTAGAATACGTTTTTTCACCACGTCTCATTACCACCCCAACGGGGTGTGAAGGTGAAATGTCGATGAAGCTGACCCACATTTGTGTGGAGAATGAAAAATCTATTGGATGGAAAAACACTCTCACTACCACCCAGCAAGTATTCAAACCCCAACCTTTACAGTCCCGGGGAAAGCAAACTAGAGGATACTGACATATTTTAGTTAAAGTGCCTAATCATGCGAGTTTTATCTCTTTGGCTTTGATTACCAAATTGTAAAAGGGATATATTCCCTACCACAATATCACTACTATAGTAATGACTGAGACTGATTTATTTTAAAAAAAATGTATTTTAGAAGTATTTCTAACATTTTTGTTCGAAATTTATATTTGGAGGTTATTTTAAATAATAAATAATTATTTACATTTATTTTTCTAAAATAAATTATTTTTAGGGTAGTTCTAGAAAATTTTAAATATTTCAAAAAGGGGCCGATACTATTGACTTCAACATGTGTATCTGATAATAGTTTTTTATAATAAATAAGAATTTGTTTTTATTTTTCAAACTTAAATCATTTGATGGTGTTCTATAAATAATTATTGAGATTTGAAAATTTGATATTTTCAAAAACTATTTTAAAATATTTAAAAAAATTATATTTATGAAAAATATTTATCGTGATTTACAAGATTCTGAGTTGGATTTTCTTAGTATAATTCAATTAGGCGTGATTAATGGACCCTTTTTTTCTTTAAATTGTGCCAAGATTTAATATACTATTATGAGAAAATTTATAAGATGTTGTCCTACCATTTATTTTAACACCACGTTTTACTCCCCGTTCGGATTGTAAGGAGGAAAGTTTAATTTGGAGGAAATACACTGGCATTCAAGTTTAGGAAAAGCTCTCTTTACGCCCAACTGGGATTCTAACCCTAATTTCGGCTTCATCGGCCATCCAATTACTAAAGTGTGACACTACAGATAGACCTTTCGACCAGTGAAGAGGACCACAAGTTACGATAGGAAATCGAAATAATATTTAAATGTTAGCATTTGTTGCTATATAATATATTTATTATAATATTTAAACATTCAGTTAATTGTTAAATTAATTATCCGGGCTCTGGTTTCTAAATTAGTCCTATAATTATTTAGGCCCAAGCCACCAATAAGCATGATAAATCTAAAACAATTTACAAATCAAAATTTAAAAAATTTCTTGAAACCGATATTTTCTCGAATCTCGAATATTCTTTGATGTTCGAGGCATTAGAGGATTATAAGGTCCCATCCTTAGTATATACACACAAGTGTTCGTAAATTTTAATTTTAATTGGAATTATTTCCTTTTCTGACGAAATGAGTGAATGCGTCCGAATCGTAGTGAATTTTTGCCATCCATTCCAAGTTCCTTTGTTAGTCATATTTTAAATATCGTTATGTTTTTACCAACCAAACTTTACAGTTATGTACCCTTAAAAGTACATTTTAATTTGGTTTTCTACTAAATGAAAAAATAAATAAACGTAAAAAGTAACTAAGGAACAATACCGGCGATTTTTTAAATGAACCTGGACTAACAAAATGCATTTCACTTTAGAATAAAAATGACACCTCTACACGTAAATTAAATTCTTGTAAACGGTTGTTTATTCGTTTATAATTATTAGTTCAGCCAATTATTATATAATACATAAGTATGATAGATATATTTGTGCAGTACATATATAGGATTTATTTTAATTGGTGTCAAATATTTCAAGGATGTATTCCCATCCACCAAACATTAAGAAAAGTTCATATAAATGCGTGTCTAGAAACGCTTAGTTATAAAGTTATTATAGGTTTTCCCCCAAAAATGGATTTGTCTTGGGGGATACATTGAATACCTACCCGATCACCAGATTTGAACCAAATGTATTTTCGTATCTGGGGACATTTTAAGTCGATTGTTTACGAAACTCTTGTGTCTGATGTTGACGTTTCAAGAGAGCCTAATGTAAATGGATGTGAGAAAATACGTAACATCCCTGGTGTATTCAACAGAGTACGACAATGCATGGAACGCTGGCTCATAGGATGCATCAAAGCAGGACAAGACTTTAAACAATGTTCGTAACAAAACATTCTGTATTGTGTTTTTTTGTTTATTTCTATTAATATTCTGTTGTTCGATTGTTTATAAATTGAACAATAAAATTACTCCCCCCTCAGAAACTAAACGTTTCTAGACTCAATGTGTATATGGATTTTTCTTAATTTTGGGGGGATGGGAATACACCCTTTATCTATTTGACACCAATACACACTGTATTTCTCCTTATATATCTCGAGACGGTTTCTCAACAACGATATTAATGTTGTGCTTCAAGGTCTTGGGGGAAAATCAAAGTACGTGGCATTGTCTCTTCACATAATTGAGTCATATCGTTAGTACCTGCCAGGGACCAGTAGATTATTTACTACACTAAACTTTGAGTGATTAGCAACCCCAAATATAACCGTGAAGAATGTAAACTAACTAGCAATAGCTCTCTCTCTCACACACACACTCTCTCTCTCCTAACGTGTTCATCCATTTCAAACTGTTGCATGTCTTCAACTTCTTATCACGTTTATGATTAAGGTAGAGTTTGAGTGACGAAATAACTCGCAACTATTAAGTTTGTATCTAATTTATTACCTCCTTATAAGACGAAGAACATCACATCAGCGGAAACATGAATAACTTGAAGTTTACCGGTGGTGTTATTTATAACTTGTGTAAATGTCACGCGTTGGCTTTTGCTGTTTTCTGCATGCAATGAACTTAAGTATGAAACCTTCGTTTAACTCACAAGTATTTGAAGTTCAACAAGTTCTAACATTGAAAAAAAAATTCTTGGCATTTTTAGATTAATCAAGTCAATACTGCCGACTGGCTGAAAAATCTATTAGAGCTTTTAGCAAAAATGTACTTTTTTTTTGCCACAAATTCCGAAGAAAGAAAGATCTT
>CABFOV010000751.1:107972-120741 GCA_902141375.1 Timema poppense
GGGTGGGGCTGGCTTATGTTTATATTCTAAATAGAAGTAGGTTTAATGCCCATGTTTGGATATACATGTGTTGTATTTTTATTCAGAAAATTGTTGTTTAATACTCCTAATAAAAGTATAAAAACTTCCTCCACGGACAAAACTGTTGAGGCGTTCGGGATCAAACGACGATTAACCACCTCCTTTGAGAGGTGTTTGTTCTTAGGATGAGTATGGTTGGGGGGAGGGGGCGGGAATTGCTGTTTACTCCTCGCTTGTTCGTTCGGAATAAAATGGCTTAAGATTGATTTGGAGTTGACTAAAAGAGCAGTCTTAAGTGTCACATCATCTGTATAGTGCGATATTTGTAGTAAGAATATTTAGAAAATTTAAACATTTATATTGCGGTCAACATCGATAACATCTTACTATTTTATAGGTCCTAGTAATCAAAAGTGACAGCTGACTAAGACGTAACTTGAAGTATGAAAACGTGAAAGTAGAGCTGGCAATTTTTTTAGCTGTCAGATAAGGTTCTTTCAGTCCACACCTTAGCTAAATTGGTAACGTGATTGCCTAATGAACTATGGATTCCATGTTCGACTCTCAGCATGGTTGAAAAATTGATCATTGGTGAAATGTGTGTTCTTCCTTTCTCAGTGATAAATTAACCAAGGGGGACTGGATGTTGTGTATGTTCTAGGTTTAACCAGTATGTTAGCCGTGTGCTGATATAATCACTTTGTTCGGAAGGTGAACGTTAAATACCTCAAATAAAAATAAATAAAAGGTTATTCCTTTTAAAACCGGATTGTATGAATAATATTTACAACCAAACATAAATCTAACAGTAAAAAGTCGCATTCAATCAAACCACCTTTACTTGTACGAGTTTCCGCCGCGATGTTAGTTTCAGAATCTTTCCGTGAGATAGCTCTCTGTTCTTCCACGGGCTGCTGATGGATTCCGGCCTCACCAAGTCTCCTTCCACTCAACCCCGAGATTTCCGAACCGGCTTTCAATGTTACATGAGACCCACCTATCTCCGGCACGAGGAGTAGTAGAGCCCCCGCCGGACACTGATTTATACTGCATCAGATAAATAAACAACAGGGAAGAAATGGTAAACCTATCAGAGGATTTTGTTTCTTAGCTTTCCGCATACCAGTCTATGAGTCCTAAATGGAAAAGGGATCCTAATTCGGTCCTTATATGGCTTCTGAAGTAACTTATTGTCATTCTGTGTAAGGTTTTACCTTATTACTCAGGTGGTAAATTTTCTGAAGCAAAAATTTCTAAGATAGTTTTACTAAATTTATATGTTTATAACTGAGATCTGAATAACCTTTAGTTTTTACTTAAAATCCAAGCTTAATCTCCCATTTGATAAATAGTATATTGTTGTTCTTTATTTATTACGTTTAACACTATTAATGGCTTAGTCTAAGAGATGTGGAAATAGTTTGAAATAAGCTCACCAAAAGAGAATGCTGATAGATCAAATTTGGAAATATGTAATAAGTATACTCGGTCGAGATACGAACCTCTGCTTACCCGCCCTCGGAAATTCAGTACATCGCAAAACTGAAACACCTTATACCACTTGATCACTGGTGTGAGTAGTTAACTATAGACCACTTTGGTGGTCGAATAGTCTAAAGTATTACATTCACAATATACCAGACTAACGATGACCGGGAGATTGGGGTTTTAATCCTAGTCAGATGTACACAGGGTGTTTTATTTTAGATGATTTTTCACTCTTTATCAACGTAAATGCGTGTGCATTTCCTCTAAATGCAACTTTTCTTATACCTAGCTTACTATCGTAATTCGTACAAATGCGTGTAGCCCGATTGAATAGTAAGATGCGGTGTTAGAAAAAATGTTGTTGTAGGGTTATTATGAATAAACTTTAGTAATACACTTTAGCTCACTCAATTGGTAGCGTGTCTATCTACCGAGCTAGGGTCCCGATTAGATTCCCGTGTCAGGTTTAATTTTGAAAAATATTATATTTAGATGCAGCTATGACTGTAATTAGCAAATATAATAGCTTATATATTTAATACATCGTTGCTTTATAGAATTTGTCCATCAAATAAGTGTATCACCAGCTTCAGTGCCCGAGTGGTCCAAGGGATCATTCTCGTGCTAAGCTACCCTAATCAGTGGCGTTTATTCAATGGAAGCAAGGGCAGCAACGCTTTCCTAGAATTAAAGAGGTAAAAGAGAAAATAAGGCGAAAATGAAGATTAATCAAATAATGATTATAGTAGAAACCTTTCCAACAAGTGTACTGAGTTGGGGTTGCTTCTCTTCTTTCGGAGTAAGGCGTTCTTTCTCAGACCGACCGGACAGCCGGCTGGTCTCGCTCACTCTTTATTTCACCAATCGTTTGTTTCCGGGTATGTCCGGCCCTCATCGGTGAAAGGGAAGCACCGTATCCATAGGCGAGTATTAGCGCATGAGGTTACTGTCGTGATTGGTGTACGAACGTACCTTTAATAATGTTAAAATCTAATTTTTTTTCACATGTTTTAACCTATATTTATTGTTTCTAGTTATAATTATGGGCACTCTATTACAAAATTACGTATTTATAACCAATATAAAGTAAGTTTATTTTTATTTTTACGGAATATTGACGCTTGTTTGATCCTCCAAGGGAAGCGGTTTGTTTATTTGCGTACAGTAGTATTACTATTATTATTATTTAGCAGCACGTCTTACTACCCGTTCGGGTTATACGCTTTAAGTACTAATTACGCTAATGGATTGGGAATTGGGAAGGTTGAATCAGAGGAAGTGAACCCGCATTTGCATGGAGGGAGAGTGGAAAACCATTTAGTAAAAAACCACCCTCAGTTCATCCGACCGAGATTCTAACCTCAATCTCCCCGTCCTCGGCGGTCGAGCTCGACACGACAAGCGCGTTAGCCAACTACGCCACCAAGGCGGGTAGTACAGTAGTAGAATGAATAGTGTGTTAACAAGTGCAGCAGTGAAAGCTTCTGTGTGTTCATAAGTCATATTTTGAAGCGTAGTTTTTCGACAAGAAAAATAAAATCATTGAAACAGACAGACCCACTCCATCTTCAGGCAGCCTATACAATTTTTTTGACGTTTCAATAATTGAGTTTATGAAGATGTATTATAAATATCGGTATATTGAGTTGGTGTAAAATTATATAAGTGACCTTATACTATTATACTAATGATAATAGCGTGTAGAACAAATCCGGATCCAAAACTATAAGGCAGGCCAAAGCTCATGCTCATTTGCAGGCCACAACCTAAGAGAAAATTTCTGCAATCGAAATTGACCATTATTATTATTTTTTAATTTATTTTTATTTATTTAAGTTAGAACTACAATTATTATTTAAATATATATATTTTAATGACTGTGGTAATATGTCTAGGCTCACCAATTATTTTGTTTTATTCCATGCATAGTTTGGATCACACCCCTTCCTTTCTTCCCCATAATACTTTCAACTATACAAAAAAAAGGACCCGTGTGAGCTTCTAATTATACTAGGGTCCATAAGACCCCCTTTATTCTAGCCTCATTGCATCCCTTTGTCCAGGATTGACCACACGCCACTGACCTTTATGATTACGGGGAGATCGGGGTTAAAATCACGGTTGGGTCTACTGAGATTTTTCTAAATGGTTTCCCACTCTCCTTCCACGCAAATTATTGTGATTATCTCTAAAAATGCTTTCTCCCTCATCCCTACCCCTTAGAGTAATTAGCAGATATTTATATAACCTAAACAAGTCGTAAGACGCAGTGATAAATAAAGTATAGTGTATTGTTTTGTTGCCAACACTTTTCTAGTAGTCTAGAATTAGTTCATTTTAAAACATTTTAATTAGTGGCACATATTACAGTGGTAATCAGAATTGTTCTTTTGTGATGAGTTCAAATATATTTTTAGAATTTCTACTTCACATGAGGATTATGAGTGACACCTGCTTAAAGTTTACAACATATGAAAGAAAGCAACGATATACAGTCAAGTATACATGAAAGGCGGAGCTTGGAGATCAGTGGAAAATCATTAGTTTGATAAGCCATAGGTTCCGGGTTCTCTTCCAGTGTCTAGGTGTTAATTTCCAATCTATTCGAATACATGCATAGCAAAGAACTATTTTACCTAAAAGATAGAAGTTTAGTATTTTCTGTGTTATTTGGGTCACGAACATCCCCCTTAGGGGCCAAACAATAGTCAACAAGCATACTTGGATTCCACTTGCCCTGGTACCGCTTTTCCATGCCAGAAATATCTTGGTAGAATCGTTCGCCGTGTTCTTCACTGACTGTTCCAAGATTTTCTGGGAAGAAATCCAGGTGTGATTTAAAGAGATGTATTTTCAAAGACATGTTACATCCTAAGGTCATGTAAGATTTCTAAGAAATCATCCACTATTTCTTTGTAGCTGTCTACCTTATGTTTCCCTAAGAAGTTCAGATAAATACCCTTGAAAGACTCCCACGCAACTTTTTCTGTTTCGTTCAACTGACTATCGAAGTTCTCATCTTGAATCAGTTATCTTATTTGAGATCCTACAAATATTCCCGCTTTGATCTTTGCATCACTGATCCTTAGGAATTTTTTCCTTAAGTACATGAATCCAGGTCCACTTCTGTCCATTGTCATAGCAAAATTCTTTATAAGACCCAGGTTTATGTGTAGTGGAGGTAGATACACTTTTTCCGGATCAACAAGTGGTGGATTGACGACATTATTATTTCCTGGGATTAGTGACATTCCCTTTTGCCACTGTTTACGGGTGAAATGATTTCTCTCTTTTTCGCTATCCCTGATCACAAAGAGAACAGCAGTACTTCGTGAAACCAAGTTGAAGTCCAAGCAATAAAGCAATGACTTTTAAGTCACTACAGACATTCCATTTGTAATCTTCATACTTAATTTTTCCTGTATGAATTTCATTTTCTTATTTGTTTCTTTTGTATATTGTTTATTTAAACATTATAATAATTTTAGAGATAAAAGGACTAATCCCTAGTAACAAATGAATATTAATAAAGACAATCATTATTATATATTTAATCATATTAGTACTTATATTAACATAAATAATATATATGTAAATATGTACTACATAATATATTATATAACCTTGATATATTTAAAATTACACTTTTATATTTACAATAATTGTATTAATTATACTATTTAAATTTAATTATTTAGATTCATTATTAATGTAATAAGCTATATGATTAATATTATCATCCCTATGTATATAAACCTCTCTGTATATAACAACCAAAGAAATAAATAATGAAAATCTTACAAAAATTATTGATATTCAATCAATTACTAAAGTTATTACAATAGAACATGAATTAAAATTGATTAATTCCCATTCAATGAAATAAACTAAATCACTAATTAAAATATCGATCCCTAATCTAAATAAAACTAATATAATAACTAGTAAAAAAACTCAATATACATAGATATATAACTATTGGGAATGATGAAGAAATTTCCATTGTGGAGAAGCACAGCTTTCAAGCAAACTTTAGAAGAATCTATAAATAAATGACACTCCTTTATTTTGTACACGTGACCAAGTGCTTCAATAACAGAACAAGCATAATTGCAAAAACAGGTTCATCTTCAAGGGAAAATAAATCCTTAAAATCACTATGTCTTTCTCCAAAAACACATACTTTTGTTTCTTTGTGAATCAGATTCCAGCCTTTCAATTTTGAGCCTAAAAGTTCAGCTTGCATTTTAAATAGGTTTAAATCTCGGACATGATCAATGAGATCTCCTTGATTGAGTAAATGTGGTTCATAAGATGAACAGGAAGCTTCAAAAGTTGGATAAAACCTTACCTCATCGTCATTCTGTTCTACAGGCTCTTCCTATTGTTCATTATCACCTAGGTTGGCATTTTCTGGAGTCTTTGGCACAGGTAATTCTTCACTAAAAGGTACATGCCTCACGGCAAATGGTAAATTAGGGTATGTTACAGTGTGATTTGATTTAGAACTGGTGCCAGAAATGTTTTTAAGACAAAAATAATAATCTGTTGCGTGATTTGTTGGTTCCCTTCAAATCATTGGAACAGCAAAATTAATATGCGAAGAACTCCTTGACACACCCGTGAGGAGTCTGACGCAAGTGACACATCAAACATGAGCTGCCCAATTCTTGTCTTGGTCCCGAATTGTTCATCCAAAGTAAAGCTTATAGCACTTCTTAATGAATGGAGTAAAACCACATTTGCAGTTTTTAAATGTTATCTCACCACAAATATAGAAAAAATAGTCCGAATGATTGACACAATTTCTAAACACTATAAAATATAGACTTATATTCATAAATATTATAAAATGTACAGAAAACTACATAAATAACAGTTTATGATAAAGAATCACACATCATTAGATGTTTACAGAAAGAACTTTGACCACCAACTGACAAAGAGCGCTGAGAATAAGTAAGCAAACATCTTACTCATAATTTTCAAAGTAAGTCATTAGCACGTCCCTAAACAGATTGGGGTTGTAAATAAATCTTTTAAAGGTTTGCCATAAAGCAGAGAGCTCGTTCTGTCAACTTAACTGCGTTTGCTAGCCATTCCGGTTGGGAGAGAATTTCCTTATGCACTTGTGTAATCTTAAAGTGGGACTAACTTTAAAACAACACGGGATGAGAAAATTCTGAGACAAGTTTTATAATGAGAGGAAAAAAATTACATTTAGATCAACCTTTAGTTGTTCTGGGACAAAATCTTTGTTAACGAATTTAGCATAAAATATAAATACATTACATGTCTGAGTTTAGATGAAAGATTTGGATTATGTTTTACCGAGTCAAGCACACTATCAGTGTACCCAATAAGGTATTATCGAGAAAAGTTTTATTTTCGCTCTCTCTTTCTCTCTCTCAATTAACTGTTGCCAAATCTCCTCACTCTCAGCAATGTCAGGAGGTGGTTTACTGGGGTAAGAAGGCACTACTGGCAACCTCGACTAACCAACGTTGCGAAACTTGTTTCATTTTTGAGGGGAGATTGACCAAATGAAAACGAGAGAATGACAACGCTGTTTTTACAATAGTAGCCATGCAGTTCTCTCAGCGATTATATCCAGTGTAGCGAATCCTGTCGTTTTGGTGCAGTTGAAGTTGTGGTCATAAATATAGATAAGGGAAGGTAAGCTCTATATAACAGCCCAAGGTAAATATAAATAAGTAATATTAGTTTCATCTAATTAATATAGGAGGCATTGTATTCCACTCCCACCCCATTAAAGTTAAATCCGCATAAATTACGTTGCATTTCATTTAATGTTATACCGTGGAACTAATTTGAATAAATTAACATTAGGCCTACTAAATTCTGATTACCTTGGTAATTTGTGTTGACCCTAATAGTGTGAGGTAAATTTAGTCATCGGATCATTATTAATCAAATTGTTAAAATCTCTAGTTTTATCTCGTATTTTTTTTAAATAGTATGTTCAAACCAATTTTTCGCTTAATTAATATCAACAATAAATATTAATTAATTAATGTTTAGCAAAGATAAACGACCCCCTCCCATGCATTAAATGTTGTGCTAGCCAATTATTTACTAACGAATGGAAGAGGTTAAATGTAAATGCTTTATTATTTTTACACTAATTAATATTAATGGTACTACAATTTTGCAATGAAAATCTATTTAGTATCTCAAATAGTTGAGGCGATATGGAAATTTCAGTTTTTGTAAAGTACCCTAAACGTCATTTTCACGGAAAAATGAAAATAGCCAGTTTATTTATAGTCTTAATCAATGCCTAGATACAAAATTTAATCAAAATCGTTAAAGCCAATTTTGAGAAAATCGATTTTTTTTCTCTTTTAACCCTTTCTTAAACTACTATTCAATCTAAGTTTAAACAAACACACAGAGAGACGTCATTGCAAAGACTACTTTTTAGGGTTCATGGGGTCATGAGACGTCGAAGTCAATCAACACTTCAAGTAAGGTTTTTTTTTACTGTCGCAATACTTTACCTTTTGTGTTTGAAAAGTAAATAACTATATTTATTTGTATATAGCTTGAAAGTTATTGGTTTTATAAAAATATGCTTCGAATAAAATATTTGTATTATAAATACATACATAATAAATAAATATCTAATAGTTTCGGAGATATGATAAAAAATTACGTATCAGACTGGAGCCCTTTAAGTTATTTTTCCGAAATATTGAGAGTAGCTATTTTGTTTGGTTGGAATATTTTTAAATGTTTTGAAATGAAATTTAATCAAAATCGTTAGGGCCAATTTTGAGAAGATCTACTTTTTCTCTTTTTACCCTTCAGTAAACTACCCTTAGTTTTAAGGTTAGATATCCAATTCTAAAAACCAGTCGGGGAAACCCCATGAAAACCCTAGATACGAAGTTTTAACCCGATCGGTAAAATGGTTTAGGCTCTAGTTGGAGGTTCAGATAGACGGAAATACTTTCTCTAGTTGTAAGATAGAGAGAAAGTAAAAATGAGGGTCTTAAACTTATTTCTGTATGTCTGTATAATGGTCATGCCTTAAGGAGGAATCGTAGTTTAGATTCAAAGTTTAAAATAAAGGGAATTTTTTTACTGATAACAACTATTGGAAAATTTTAACTATTAAAAAATATATCTTGCAATTTGTTAAAAAATGGATATATGGGGAGGGCTTTACATGATAGATAAGATTGTATGTTTGTTATTCTAAATATTAAAATTTTAGGGTAACTTACTGGTGTCTGATTTTTTTGTGACGCTCACACAGAGGTCGGGAAGTGGGCCCCAAAAATAATAACCATGAGGTCACAAGAGGAACATTTTTATTTTTGATAAATTACAATGATAAAATGAATGATGAGTACATTAATGGCTTAACCAGCCTTCGCATAGTCTGTCAAGGCGCAGACTAAGCCGCCATAACATACAATATATTACTTGTCCTACAAGAGGAACGTAGAGTGATAGTTTGAAATGAACATTTAAATTTGGCGCCCAAGCGCGCGCTTATATTATCAACTTTAACAAGAAAAAGCTCGTAAAACATAGCCTCGCATAACTATAAAAAATATTATAGTTAGTTAGTTTAAATATTATAAGTTGAAGTCCCAACCATGACCGTTGGAGACCTATCCTAAATTACCAAATAGCCTAAACCAATAACAATGCTCGAAGAAGTATAACACGTTGCCCAATCTCCCGTTGCGCCTATAACATAAATTAACTATCCTATACAAAATGCATCTAATTCTAAACAAACTCATATCCCAAAAAAAATTACCCTAGACAATATTAAATGTTACATAGATGAACCAGAATACAGGTTCGGGCGCGCCTACCGTAAATAAATAGAACTAAGCAAAATATGAATCTCCCCAGAAAGTTACCAACATTGGATCGTGGACCAGCCACGCCAAATCAAAATAAAAGGTCCCCATTAATAAATATTAAAGTATTGCCAAACAGTAATTTGGAAAAGTATTCCCTCCCCATATTTAGAACCAAAGAGAATTTTGATAGATTTTACTCTAATATTATTTCAATCAAGCGCCCTCACCTTGTAAAGGCCAATGATACAATGAGTGACCTATGAAGTTACAGCGGTTGTTATATACCACAAACAAGTTCTCAGTAAAGGGGGGAAGAAGGGGAGGCACATAGAACAAAGGAAGGGTAGAGAACAGCGCTCTGGTCCGAACGCGGAGGTACCAGTAATTGCCAGGCTAAGCTGGAACATTCCAGGGGCGGATGTTTGCCAAGTCAAGTTGGCAACAGTATTTTCTTTTGGAGTTTGAGGTTCTGATTTGGCTCGCGCCTCAGTCAGTCGTAGTTGCCCAAGCCAGGAGAGTGGATGCGTCGCAGCGAGTACGTGCGTCCCATTTGACGGGGAGAGGCCTCGGTCGGACTTGGCGAAAGTTGGTGAGGCTTGGTGAGTTAGACAACCTCCATATTACTAGGTTGTAGTGTGTTGCATATTCTTTGTTTGGAACATCGTTACATTTTTAATTTCATTTTTTTAAACAACTATAACAATTTTTTTAATGTTTATATTTGAAAATCTTTTCGTATGAATAAAAAAATATATGTGTAGTTATCTCCGGAAATCTCATTTAAGGGTTTTTTACTGATATCATACCCCTTTTAATCTTAATTGAAACTATTATAGACTCTGATAAATTATGACGTTTTATGTTTCATAGCCTGTTCTTATATAATTCCACTGTATTGTTTGATAAGACCACATATCTTTGTTTAAATTTATACAATAATTATTATTGAAAATAATTTCTAGGGACTATTTTCGTGCCCACCAACCACAACAACAAGTTTCTTTCCTTTCCTGATGTCAGCTTATTTCATTGGTCCATGCCTCCCTTGGCCATTAAAGTGTCACCGAGTATAATCTTATTATAATAGGTCGCAGGATGACGTTAGAAGAGTGAGGAGGATGTTTAGAAGAGGGGGTGGAAAAGGAAGGGAATAGAACACGTCTCGACCCGATATTCCTCTCACATCACCTCCAATACAGCTAGAGATAATTGGACCTCCTCAAAGATTCCTTCCCCCAACCCCTTCCCAGTTAAACCACTATTCCGGTATGAAAATTAGTCGGTCAATGGCAACTTCGGTGGTCCCTCATACCCTCTTACCTTCTCCCTTGTGACTCTCATCATCAAAACTTTCAAGGGCTTGTGTTTACCTTGTCCCTGACTTCAAGCAGGGGGAGATGGTTACGTTGGATTTTGAATGGTTGGGGATAAGTAGGCGAGATGTAAGCTAATTTCGACTTGAATTACGACTTTATTAAGTGGAAATGAAGTTTTGTTGAGGTTTTTTTTTTATCAAACATATTTGACCATGAGAGATGCAACGTTTGATCAGAGATGACGTAATGATAGTCTATATTTTCATTGGGAATCAAACCGGGAACTCTTGACCAGGCGTTCTAGGCCTAGAGGTCATTCTATATCATAATCGATTATGTCAACATTATTCATATTATTATAAGTGTTAATATTCGTGCGTCTGCCACTAGCAAACTCATAGGAGAGTCACTATATAGTATAAACGAACAGGATTAGAAGGGTGTTTTACGGAGAAATTATAACAGCCAATTTGTTGAACCCTTCACCGACATTTTTAAACATGGGCGAGTGATATGGTGTGGAAGTAAACGCGAGCTAAGGTTCGTATTTCTATACCTTTTATAACAAAACAATTATTTACCCATAATAAATAAAATATTGCTACGCCTATTAATATCAACAATTCTTCAATATTTGTCATTAGCATTTTGAAATTTACCCGCTTGAGTGGCCGCACTATCTAATGCGTCACTCTCGCAATATACCAGATTGCCGATGACAGGAATATTGCCATTCGAATCCCTGTAAGTTGTACTGAGGGTGGTTTCCCCTAAATGTTTTTACAATATTTATCCACGAACATGCGTGCACACTTATTCTCTATTCAACCTTCTTTATCCCTAACATACTAGCTTTACTTCCCCTCAGAAATAAGTTGTACCATGTATTTTTATCGCTCAAGAAAAACCCGTTGACCCCGGCTGGGTTTGAACCCACTAACACCAGGTCCTGAAGCGAGCATTACACCCCAAGACTTAGGAGGTCAACATTATCACTATTATTTTGTGCAACGTGACCTACAGCCCGTTTGAGCTATTCTAACATTTACACTAATGGGTTAGGAATGAGGAACGTAAGATTTAGAGGAAATAAACTTGCGTTATCTGGGAAGGAGAGTGGAAAAATAATTCAGTAAAGAACACCCTTAGAACACCGGAACGGGGTTTGAGCCCCGATCTTCCCATTATCATTAGTCCAGTCTACTGAGATCGTGGCACCATATACCATTCGACCACCGATGTGGTTCATTAATATTTTGTTTATCACTACTTTAGTACGATCGGCTTTGCAATCAGTATTGACGTGTAGATATCTCCAAAAGATTCAGATCTAATAAAATATTTAATCAAAACACGGGCACGTGCCAGGTATTCGAGCAAAACAATATTTTTACAGCAGCTGTATTTATATTCCTTCCCATCGTTGCCTACGTGTTTTCAGAAGATAGCAAAATGTTACATTACTTATGGATTCAAAGGGCGCCTTTTTTGTAGTATTCAATTTTACCATCTTACAAGTACACAGAAGAAAGGTGACAAGGTTCCCAACTTGAATATAAATTATTTTGGATAACATAAGAACTACTATAGAAGGATTCTTTCTCGCCTACCCCGTAAGCGAATGGCGTGATTATGTGTGTATATATAAGTATGTATGTATGTATATGTATGTATGTATGTATGTTTGTGTGTATGTATGTATGAGTATGTGTATGTATGAGTATGTATATATATATATGTGTATGTATATGTGTATGAGTATGTATATATATATGTGTGTATGTGTGTATGTATGTATGTAACTATGTATGTTCGTATGTATGTATATTTGTTTGTTTGTTTATTCAACTTCTAAGTGCTCAATCTGGCTTCCATTGAAAGATGAACTAATAGACAAATCCTCTGTCGACCAAAATTTGATCCCCACCACACAGGCTTTCTAGCAGATTGAGGGTAGAATCTCTGACCCTTTGGGGGTGGGCCATGTCCCACCAAAATTTTTGTCTAATCCCCTTATTCCGACCACCCAGGCTGGCTAGTGTGTGGGGGATAAGATCCCTGACCTATTGGGGAGAGGGTGAGCCATGTCCCCCCCCCCCC
>CABFOV010000751.1:120802-136122 GCA_902141375.1 Timema poppense
CAAAAAAAAGTACCTCCTGCCAACAAGATGGTCTAACGAGGCGTGAGGGAAGTTAGAGGGAAGGTGGAGAAGAAAATACCCCATCACCGAAAAATATTATGTTTTTCAACTAGGATGTAAAAAAGTATCTCAAATGATGGGAGAAGAGAGGTATGACGTCACCGGGGAAAGCGCAGAAAGAGGTTGGGGGAGAGGAGAAAGCAATTGTTTTATTCATAAGGGTTGCCGGCGTGTCAATTACATTACTTATTATTACATAAATTGGAAAAAAATATATTTAAAATTAATAAAATCCTTAAACTGAGTTTAATTTCTATGTTGTTAATTGAGAAATGCAGAATACATGTTCTGGTTCGAGTTAAATTGTGTCTATTCGGCCCTGAGATGAGCTGTTGAGTATCAGTCCTTCGGTATTAATCTTTGTTCTATTAATCTCTGCCCGTGTGTTTAGAAAGAACCAGGTAAATAAATAATGCTCAGTTAGATATGACATAAACTTATCGATTAGTATCAATTATCGTGTCTGCCTGTCTGTAGTCAAAACACAAATACTCAATCAGATATATTAAGTTTCTTCCAATTAAAGATTTCAAACACGAATCAAGTCTGAAAAAACTTAAGTATATTTTAATACGTGCAAAAAATTTAAATAATTAAAATACATCATTCATTATGATTCTCAAAGTTATGATTCTTATCAAAAATATTATGTCAAAAGAGTCTATAAAATGGCTTAGTTAATATTGTAAAAATTTAGTACCCCAAATAAATCCTATTTTCAAAAAAATATTATTGAACACCTAAAAATAAAATGTCTTATTAAGTTAAATTTATGTTTTTTTACCGTTCTTTCGTAATTTCCTCTTTCCTCTTTCTCATCACATTGAAGATATTACTCTTTTGAAGATACTAACTTTCCCGGACTTTTAATCTATTCATGCCGAGTTTTTCTCAACTCTCCATAATCCTCCTCTCTTCCTTCAGTAATTAACACAGGTCCTAATTGAGGCAAGGCTGGTCCAATAAGAGCTGTTACTAATCTGTCGATTATATCGACTCTTCAAATTCATTACTATACGTTGGCTGGTTGAATAGTTCATCTTTTTGGGAGGAGGAAATAACGTCATTTGTTACCCGCTTTGGTGGCCACGTGGTACGCTCGCAGTAGACTATATTGCCTATAATGGTGAGATCAAGGTTCGAATCTCATTCGGACTTACAGAAGGTGGTTTTTCCTAATTGATTTTCCACGCTAATTTGAGCACACTTCCTTTAATATATAACCTTCATAATACCTCAAACTATTAGTGTAATTAGTACATAAGCGTATAACCCAAATAGGTAGTAAGACGTGGTTCTAAAAAAACAATGTTTTGTTATAAGCAGGAATCAAACCTTTTTCTATCAACTATAAAAATAAGAGCGAGAATACGTTTTTTCAACACGTCTAATTAGATTTCCGGTTTGTACGCATTTTTACCACCCTAACGGGGTGTGAAGGTAAAATGTCGATGAAGCTGACCCACATTTGTGTAGAGAGTGAAAAATCATTTGTATGGAAAAACACCCTCACTACCACCCAGCAAGTATTCGAACTCCAGCCTTTACTGTTCCAGGTAAAGCAAACTAGAGGATACTGACATATTTTAGTCCAAGTGCCTAGTCATGCGAGTTTTATCTCTTTGGCTTTGATTACCAAATTGTAAAAGGGATATATTCCCTACCACAATATCACTACTATAGGTTCCAACCAGCCCCGTGGTGTGGTGGTCAGTGCATCTGGCTATGAGCCTAGGTGTCCCAGGCTAGACTCCCAGCTGGTACCTTGATTATTTTCCCCAAAAGGGGAACTACCCCAACGCTCACCAAGGTTTGGTTAGTTTAGATTAGATTAAGCTTAAGTGTTTCCACTAATTCTACACCCTCATACTCACTATCCCCATCACATCATCTCATCAAGACATGGAAAGAGCCTCCATGGAGAGGATGTACGATTAGTACGTTCGGACGCCACCTGGTAAATGGTAAATTGGTACTGACTAGTCTTTCCACCACTAGGCTACGAAGGATATAGACCAGACGTACAATATAAAAAATATGTTGATACTCATAGCCCAAACTGCACATATAAATGGTTTGAACCAAAAGTATTACAAAATCCCTATACAGCTTCATCATTGCCTTAACTTTCAAATTGAAAATTCACGAAACAATATCGTGTATGTCGTGGGGTTTTGGTTCAGCAAAAGGCTCTTTGGCTATATCTTCCCATTTGGGGTTGCATGTAAAGGTTATGAACGAATGAGGCTTTCCCTATTTTCGGACATACGTTAGAGCATCTTGGATGTTCTCGTGCATATATCGTGGTCCTCCTGTGAAAGAAGAAGGTAGAATGAATGGTTGTTCAACATAATGAGTGCTACCGTCGCTGCTGATCGCATCTCTAAGATGAATGTAGTCCTCTACCCTGAGCTTTGATGGATCGTGTCGTTTGAAGTTAAGTCGTTCAGTCTCAATTTTGGCATACATATCTACCAAGAACTGATGGAAAAGTTGTTGGAAGTGATGTAAATGGTTGAATTCATTTTTTCTCGTCAAAATTCTGTATGCATAGAAAGTCACGTCTGATACTATTTCCTTGCCATCACTATGCTTTAAAAAGAATTTTAAACCATCTTCGCCTCGTGGGAAAACCATCAGGTATTGGAGAGAGTCGAAAGATATATGGGTTTCAGTAATAATTTTCAGCCTATTGTCCCTAGTTTTTAGAAGTATGTCCCTTTTCTGAAAATCCTACCCATCGATTAAAATGACAACTTCATTGACAGTGGGAGAGTTGAATCTATCTATGTGAGCATTGGCAGGTTTTCTGTCTGCTTGTATCGCGACTGTGAAGTTGTCCGTTTGTTGACTTTCTATTTAACTTTTGAAACGTTTTATGTAACTGTTATTTTGCTGAAGCATGGTTTGTAAAAGTTTAACTATATTAGAATTTAGAACGGGGGCTCTTTTGCATCTGACATCAGATTCTTCATCCCCTAAGAAATAAATTTGTGTGAATTTTTAATCATCTTTGGTTGCAGATAGAAGAGATCCTACTAAATGGTAAACCTTCCCTTTCACTTTTAAAGTTGGCATAAACTTACTTTCTTTCATTACTTTATAACAACCAAAGGAAGTCATCTGGAAGGCCGAGTTATATTTTCTGCTAAGACTTAAGAAGTGATATGAATGGGGATAATTTTGGGTCAACAAATTGTACAGCGGTTCAAGGGGTCAACCAATAGGTTTAAGTTTGATCTATCCCTTAAGGCAGCACAGGCCAGTCAGCTCTCCTTTCCATTTCAGGGCATTGTAATGGGGGCAAAGAATCTAAGGTGACTAATCTATCTGCATCATATATAATATAAAGATCTTACTTTAAGGCCGATCCTTTCTTTTTTTGCATGGAAGATTTCTCATAGAAGCATCTTTTTTATTTCTCTCATGGAAACTCCTTTATCTTTCCTGCACTCTCTCTCATTCTCCCTAGATCTCTTATTTCTCTTCCTATCATTCGTCAATTTTATATCTCCCTCCTCTGCAGTATCATTCCCCTTTGTCTCCTTCTTTCTCTTTCTATCATTCATTAATTTTTTATTTTTCCCCTACAGTCTCATTCTCCTTCCTTCTTTCTCTTTATAGCAATCATTTTCTATCGTTCTCTTCTGCTGTCTCATCTTCCTTAACCTCATTTTTTATATTTATATTATTCTTTAATTTTCTATCCCCCTCCTATGTAGCATCATTCTCTTTAGCCCTCTTCCTTCTATTCTCTCAGTCTTTAACTTTTTATCTCTCTCCTCTGTAGTCTCATTCTCCTTACCCTCCTTAACTCTATTTTTATAATTCTTTAATTTTTCATCTCTCTCCTCTGCAGTATCATTCTCCTTAGCCTCCTTTTTTCTATTCCTATCATTCTTTAAATTTATATCTCTCTCATCTACGGTATCACTCTCTCTGGCTTCCTCTTCCTCTCACTCTCTCCTCTATTTCTTCATTTCTTCCCACTTCCTCCATTGACTTAGTACGTCTGCCTCGTTTAACCTTAATCGTTCTTATTTTTTTGAAACACAGAATTGAACCACTGGACAGACAGAAAGGGATTCAGAGATTAGTAAAGTATCAACTTCATGTACATCAAAGTGACCATTTTTCAGATTATCGGTGAAATACAGTTTTTATCTGCATTCCTTGCTTTCCAAAGGACTGAAGCAGTTCCCCCAGCAAGTAAATCTGAAACTGGGAGGAGTAGAGTTTTCCTGCTGCAACCAGCTCGCAGATGGAGACATACGTTGTTGGGCTCAACATGACATCGCGGTACCTCTCTTCCGATGGGAAATTGCTCCCGTTATCTGAGTGAGGTGTTTGGAGCGCTCCCAGTTTGCTATGACGTGGGACACAATGGTCGCTCTGATATCCACAGACATTAGAATGTTACCATGGATCATCTAGTAATCGGAGTGAAACAGACATGAGCCATCCCACGGTATTGTAACGATATGGTGGGGTCTTGAAATACCATTACACCTCAGACATGTTAGTAATTAAATAGGTCGTAATGAACCACAATAAACAATTTTAATCAGTACGATCTATTCAAAAACAATACTAAGTCCAATGTCTTATCCAAAATAAACCCCAATATCGTATCAAAATTAAGTCCAATGTCATATCCAAAATCAAGTCAATTGTCTTATCCTAACTACAATAATTATATAAAAAAATAAAAATTGCTTCAATACCAGAACACAACAAACAATTGTACCACAAACACAGACAATAAATATAAGTTTTATTTTTAAAACATAAGCTTATATTATTAAAAGTAGACATTGGAAATGCAATAAAAACTTTTATATAGTGTAACCACCCTTTCATCCCAGAAATAATACTCGGTGAGTTACAAGAGAATTAACAGTATATTTTATTTGACAAAAAAAAAGGTAGATGTACAATGACAATATATCAAAATAATAATTTATGTTATGACGAACAATGTCTAAGACATCGATATGTATCATGTCACATCTTTAGATAAGCGAATCGGCAAGAAATATTAGAATCAGAGACTTAGTAAAAAGCATAATGTCTCAATAATGGACTTGACCGTTCTAATTAGAAATTACAATATTAATATAATATTTGTTTTATACTAACTTGACTGGTAAGACCAAGCTACGAACATCATAATAACTCAACATGATATTTCATTAAAGGTGAAAGTGATGAGAACGTTTATATCATAAACATTATTATTAATTAGCCTCATATTTAATTTAGGTAAATTTGACTAGAATGTTTACCTCAGAAACATTATAATAATTATCCAACATGATATTTCTTAAAACGTAAAATTGACCAGAATGTTTACACCAGATACATTATTATTATTATTATTATCTAACTTCATGTTCCATTAAACGTATAATTTGACTAGAATGCTTATCTCAGAAATACGATAATAATAACTATCTGACATGATATTTCATAAAGGGTAAAATTGACAAAAATGTTTATGCCAGAATCATTATTATTATTTTATGACCTCATATTACATTAAAGGTGAAATCGATCAAAATGTTTATACCAGAAACATAGTTACTATTCAAATTAATATTCCATTAACCCAAATTTTTAAACCAAACCCACGGTATCGAACGTAATTTACCATAAATACGAGAATTGGCCAAGATGCCGATAGTCAGGAAACTTTATATTAAACGTAACATTTCATTGACATCGATGTGACTATCGTGCTTAAAGTGGAAGACTTCAAAACTAAGCAATGACAAATTAAAACTGTCTTACAATGATCAGCGTGCGTCCGGAAGAGGACTTTAACATTGAATAAAGCTCCCCGAATTTAAATAAATTGAATAGAGTGTTCAAAGCAAAACATTATAGAATAATAACGAAAATCAAATAACATAATATAGAGTTTACGGACCCAAAGATATCAATATTCGGCAAGGGCAACACGCTACAAATACATATATAGATATGTATTTTGACTGGAGCGTTAAAAGACAAATATATAAATGTCAAACTCACTTGTCACTTATGGCGACAACTTCCAGGCATTTACATAAAGAAAATAACTTAAACTACAAAAAGGTTCACCCACTGCATAATTAAAAAGAACAGAGTTAGATGTAAGTGTCCTGACTAACTAATAATTCCAAAGAGTCGGAAAGAACTAGCCTATACAAAATTGAGGCGGTCAGTATCCCAAATAACCACTTAATTCACAACGCCAATAATCAAGTGTGCGTATCTCATACATATATAAAGGGTAGTATACCCGCGATCAAGTTTAATTTTCCCAAAATATGTTTACCAAACAAACGTGATCAGAGCAGCGGTGAAACGCGACCCAAGTTGAGAGGCCTAGAGGCAAAAAGAAAACAAATTCACAAATGAACAAAGCAAGTTCCCATAGCAACAAGTTTAAAATTAAAACGCGGTTACAGATTAACCACATTGATACCCAACAAACTCTCCCCATGATAGTAAATTTAGATTTGTAAGCCCGAATCAACAATTTTGAAAATAACCCCTCATATTTATCTGAAAGAGAATTTTGATTAATTTAAATAACCTTTAGTTTATTTGCCGATCTCACCTTCTGGAAGCCCATAGCACAATAAGTGGCGATACTAGCGAAACATTTCAATATATAGTGAGCACAACGAATTGACATGTCCCCAGAGAGTAGGGAAGAAAGAAGGGGAAATAGAGGAGAAAGCGGAGTGGGAGGGACGACGTTGGGAATCTACCGGACGTCCAGGGAACTAACAGAAGGTTATTAAGGCTACTAAGGAAATGCACCTTTGTTCGTTTAATCAGTCTAGTTGATTCCAGGCTTATTGCAATATTCCCAATTTAGTGAAGGCTTATCAAAAATTCGACACCGGGGATTCCCAAACTGTGGGGCGTACAATTATTCCTGATGGTATGCCGTGAGAAGCCAAATAAAACAAACCAATTAAAGTCGTAAAAAGATGGGCTCATAAAATCTAATAAATATATTACGACCCAGTCTAACTTAAATTAAAATATTATTATTATTAGCACCGCGTCTTACTACCCGTTCGGGTTATACGCACTTACGCTAATGTGTAATGGTAGGGTGATTGTGAGATGAAATGGAGGACCTACAATTTAACGTGGAATCCGAACCACGGTGGAGGCCTGGCATTCCTCACATGTCTTGTCAGAGGTGAAGGAAGGGTTTGGTAATTAGATAAATCTTTGCCGGGACTGAGGATCGAACCCCGGCCGCCAGCATAGAAGTCTGACACCTTACCCCTAGACCACCAGGTCACCTAAATTAAAATAGATTCAACCAGTGGTTGTAGGGGTGACAACATTGATTACAGCTCAGACAAACGGTGCAGCCTCACACTCTTGTAATAAACACGCAAACTATTTTACCTACTCCAAATCACTGAAATTGTTGGGGTGGTACGCCATTTCAAAAGTTTGGGAACCGCTGGTCTACAAAATATATTTTTTATCTTTCAGCATGTTATTAAATTAACTTACTAAGCTTCGTACTATTTCAAGGTTTGATTAAATTCTCAAGTTCAAGTAATGTATAGTAAAAAAGATTTTGAAATAATGTAACAAACTCTTATGAATAAGTAATGGTTATTGTAAAATAATAATACAGATACCAATTTAATAGTTACCTTTCTTTTACAAAAGAAATATACGTGTTTACAAGTATATTGTGACATTAACCATGGTTAATTCATACTTTACACATAACCTTTTTATTAATTTCCACTCGCTAAGCTTCTGTGACATTTTCATGTGCACAATTAATTTTTCTTCTCACAGGCACACTTTTTTTTCAGACTATACACTTACAACTGGCGTATCCCTGACCCCCAAGCTTTGACTCCTTACTCACAGATTCACGAACAGTTACATATTTTTCTGGGATGTCTTTATGAATTTGAGTGACAGAAATCTATAGGTCACTTCTATTAAACTGGGTTGTAATATATTTATTAGATTTTATGAGCCCATCTTTTTACGACTTTAATTTGTTTATTTTGTTTCGATTCTCACGGCATACCATCGGGAATAATTGTACGTCCCACAGTTTGGGAACCTGTGCTGTAGACATTTTAATAAACCTTCACTATCTTGGACGTATCGCAATAATCTTGGAATCAACTAGACTGATTGGGTGAACTAAGGTGCATTTCTTGAATAGCCTAAAGCTGTAAGCAATAAGCCTAAACCTAAAAGTTATCAGGCTGATAAGCAAATATAATATTATTTTACAATTAGCCTGGCTCAATGTAAATTGGAGGTACCTTTTGCATGAATCCGGATTTTCCAATTCATAATTTGCGAGCCACTACTGTATTAGCTATGTCCAGGTTACAGACGTGTCCAGATGGACACTAACAATATGTGCATTTGTGCACAGAATATTTACATCAATAATTTACTTCCCCCCTTCCCGCTTCACAATCATAATCCCTTTTTATGTCCTTTCTCATAATTTTTTTAATGTTCTATCTCTCCATTGTTCAGACATAACGAATTAGTTTTTATAACAACTATCAAAACATAGTTTTAGGTCCCAAGTTCAAATCCCGTGCCCAGATCTAATTAATATGTAGATGAGGCTATAACCGTAGTTAACAAATACTCATATTCGACATCATGTAGAGATAATGCTCTAAGTACTTTAAATACTCAATCTAATTGTTCGATATATATGTATCTAGCACACTTAGTGTAATTAATATTTTTATTTTCATTGATTACATTAGAGAAATATCTAAAGTAGAGCTAATGTACCCACCTTTTTGTGGATAGATAAAGGGAAACCATTTAGAAAGATGCACCTTGTGTTTACCCATTCGGGATTTGAACCCTGACCACACTATTCATCGTTAAAATAAAATAAATGAGCTTAGTGTTTAAATCAAGTCAAGGTTAACTTTAAAAATGAGTCAACGGTTTAGTTCGGTCCCGGAGTGACCTGGTGGTCTAGGGGTAAGGTGTCAAACTTATGTGCTGGAGGCCCGGGGTTCAATCCTCAGTCCCGACACAGATGTATCTGCTTGCCAAACCCTTCCTTCACATCTAACAAGACGTGTATTAATCACAACTTGTGAATGTTTGTAATGCCAGGCCTACACTGTGGTTCGGATTCCACGTTAAACTGTAAGTCCTCCATTTCATCTCATAATCACCCTACCATAATACATTAGCGTAAGTGTGAATAAACCGAAAGGTTAGTAAGACGAGGTGATAATAATAATAATAATAATAATAATAATAAGTTCGCTCCCTGACTTACAGTTTTCATTCATAATAACCAGATAAGACCGTCTACCTGCTATTTAACCCCCTCCCCCACCTTCTCTACCCTACTCAAAACTTCAGCCCAAGACTTTCCAGTCACTCCACCGCTGACGAAGATAGGTTTTTTGGTTCTCAACAGGATGGACCGTTAGCATCCACTTTTACCTTTTCCTCAGCGACACAAACGCTATCTTACAGATTTTTCTCAACATTAGTTCTGTTCAAACAACGTTAAGGTTATTCGAGGTTTTACTCATACTTAATTAAAACTTCGATAATAATGGTAGTGTAGCGATGAAAATGTTAAGGATATTCCCAAAACAGTTTTTATTTTAGGTATTGAAAAAGTTTGTTAATTAGTTGAGAGAGAACATTGTTTCCAAACAAAAGAGAAATAAAATGTTAATAGATTAAAATTAGCTTGAGCTTCGTTAACACAAACTAGAGGTTTTCGGTCACCTTGGTCCACACAAAATACACGGAACTATTTTATAAATACGTTTAACACACCGTTTATTAACAGTGTCAGACCCATTTTGGTGGCCACGTCATCTAGATCGCTACTTTAGTAGTAGACTAGACTGCAGATGACGGGGAGACCCAGGTTAGAATCTCGGTCAGGAGTACTGATAGTGGTTTATCCAAAATGGTCTTCCAGTCTTTCTACACGAAAGTTTGGATAAATTTCCTATAAATATAACCTTACTAATCCCTGATCATTAGCGTAATTAGTACTTAGGTGTATAATCCTAACGGGTAGTAAAACGTGGTGCTAAAAAATTGTATATTGTCGGATAAGGTTTTAACATTTTCATTCCACTGCGTACGTATCTTGGTTATCCTTGTTAGTTGTTACAAATTTTGTTGGTTTTTAGGTCTAAAAAATATGAGGAGGCTGTAAATTAATCTTAAGTAAAATTTATGTAGCTATTGTTCCTTAATCCTTCATGAAAGTTGACGTTCGAGGTAAGCCCTTGTGGATTTGGGTTCAAGTTCTATCCTGTGACAACATTATCTTAGACTTTGTTAGTTCAGGGAAGGTTCTGCCATTGTCGAGAGCACTAAGGAGATAATCTTAAGTACTGACCATACTTTGTAAGGGTCGTCCCGAGAGCCCTCATGTTCGAACTCTCCAAGTTGAGGACTTCAAGTGATGCATATCCAAGTCTTAAATAAATGTATTTTTAAGTCAACTATAAACAGAAGGTCCCAAGAATGATTGGTCCAAGAGGGTCCATATGAAACATGTTTTTATCAATATTGATAACAATTATTTTGATCTCAAAATTACGTTTCAGTTCAAATAAAATTGTTGACTTATCACATATGAGAACACAGGAATATTCTCCGAGGTCTTTAGATCTGTACTCGTACAGTTGCTCGCACGGACTAAGGAGTAATGCATGCAAAAGACAGGTTTGTCTGTGAGTAGTAAGTCGAGGTTCAGATCTCAGCCGGGTGTAATGGAGATGGCTTATTGTGACATCATGGTTGTTTCTCAACAAAGTATATAGATGCAGGTTAGGTTTACAGTTCTGAGAAATTGGTCAATTGGGTCAATTGTGTTCTCAGCAATTAAACTAAAAAACCTTTTAAGTGGTCACCATATCCAAACGAGGGACGAGATTGAAAAACTATGTACTGTGCATACGTCATCCGGCATACATCCTAAGAATGCATCTGCCAAATATCGTTAAAAATTTGTCTGCGCATTTGGCAGCTATTGTGGAAGAGAGAGACCGACAGATATTTGAATAACCTTCATCTTGAAACCGATAAATAGATCGAAAAATATCTACAAATGACGTTTGGACTTAATTCTTAGAATGTTCCAGTGAAATTTTGTTAAAATTGGTCCACAAATTTGTAAGTTATTCCGGAACAAAGATCCTGACAGACAGACCAATGACATTTCAAGTGGTCAAGTTAAAACAGGATCTCACTACGCTTTATCGATTATGATAATAACAACAATACAGCAACATGTTTGGTTCAATTTTGATTGCATACAAAATAGGTTTGTATTTTCTAAAACTACTTTCCTACATTAATTGAACTTTAAGTCTTATCTAGGCTCTAGGGCTGAGTGTGAATAATCAGGTGGAGTTTTGAAGCATTTTCAAAAAGTTTATTAATGTAGTTTTATTATTATTAATATTTTTTCTTATCTTGTGTTGACTATTTGTTTGTGTGTGTGTCATTTCTTGGTTATGATTGTTTTATTTTCTAATGTATTTGAGTTTTTACACCAGGTACTTGTGTACTTTTCAGAACGGGCCTGTTGAAGGACTGTTGGCCAGGACCATGATAAAGAAAATTTAAATTGAATTGAAAATCTTGCTATTGTTAAATTTGAATTTTTTATTTATTTTACAACCTTGTCTTATTACCCATTTGGGTTATGCGCCGGATGAAAATTAAATTGTGCGTAGGTTTATCTATAGATGGTAGAAATTAGTCTTAAATATTCTTCTTTTTACTATTATTGTGTTCCTAATTTTAATTAATAAAGGAAGTTTGTTACTAAATATTTAATTACTCTTTGTAAAAAAAATTACGGGCGTTCATCACACAGCAAGTGATATTTTAAAATTTTAATACCCAACGCATCTTAATACCCGTACGGGCTATACCCATTTTAATAAATCTAATGGGGTACGGCTGAGAAACATGCTATCAATAGGAAATGTATCTACGTTTTCGTAGAGGAAAAAGAAGGAAAGAATCTATTAACGTCTGGAAGCGAACTTATATTGAGTTCTGAATCACTCTACTCCATCTAATCTTTCCAATCAAGTAAATACTAAATTTTTTAGTTCAACCTGATTAGAACCAATATCCTTCCAAAGCCATTTAAAAACCAGAAAGGCCCACCTATTTTGAGAATAGTTTATTTACTCATAGTATATTTTAATAACCACTTTAAGTTAGTTAAACAATAAAATGATTATTTTTAATTTAATAAAGGGAAAATTCATTGTTCTTGGACATAAAGTTGTTACTTTTTACATTCTTATGACATTTTACTATTCAGATAAATACAAACAAAATAAATATTAAGTCGCGTGTATATAACTCCACTCCACTGTTTTTTCTATCTAGGTCTTATTTCCTGTTTCCCCAATATTGGTGACCACGCAGTCTAAATATTTAAAATGGTTTGAATCACGGACGGATGCAGTGAAGGTTCACTTTCCTCGTGTTTTTCATCTTTGTGGTTCTCCTATCTCTTATCCGTGTTAATACGGGTGCATTCCCTTGAATTACCTTCCTGGATCTTAACCCACAGTTTAGGATGGGAGGTAGGGAACTCAAGAAAAGGCCAATGTTGTTGCAATTTTTATAACAAAATTTTGTGTTCAAAATAAAACAATTAGCTCTCCAGCGAAAACATTGAGTCTAATTTTCTTCACATAAAGAAAACAAGCGTTCTTGAATATCTGTAATTAGAATAACTGCATTAGACGATAAACTTTTTAAATTAAAAGAAAGCGTTAACATTAAATTCCAGGACACCCTTGACAGATATTCAATAACTTTGATATCACCATGTGAAGGAAATTTAACCCAACATTTCTACTGGGGAATTATTTGATTTGATTTAACCAAACACCTACAGGTACAGGCCTAAGAACCATTTGCTTTTCTCACGTCCCCTTTAATTCCACCTTAAGCCGTTAAAAACCTGTGCTGTTAAGACATATGTATTTGTTAATAAGCAATAACTAGCTATCCCGTTTATGCAAGTACGGCTCTCAAGTGTACGTTTTAGATATTAGAAATACTTGTATTAACTTTAGGTTTTAAAATAACCATATCATCTTCGTAATATATCTTTTCATTAAAAAAAAATTAAATCACCAGTGAGACTGTGGGAAATTTTTCTTAAATTTCGATATTTAATTTGTCTTTAACATGATAATATTTAAAATAAAATGCTTTCATTTAAAGGAAAAAAAGAAAATTAAAATCGGTTTGATCCAGCTCAAGAAATTTTGGTCGAGATATCGTTTTTCTAAAATTAATTTGAAATTTAGAATTTTTGGGCACATTTTCGTTAGATAAGCTTAATTTTTTTCTGAAACAATCATGAAAATCGATTAGGCACTATTCTTAAACGAAATCGTTACACATTTTAAATTTATAAAAAAAATATGAGTGACCCACATCAGTGATCACGTGGCTTAATGTGTTTCCCATGTGTTGGACTGGACTGCCAGTGACGGGGATATCGGGGTTCGAATCTTTTTCGGGTATACAGAGGGCGATTTTTTCCTAAATATTTTTCCAATCTTCCTTCAATTCAAATGGGGTTAAACTTCCTCTAAAAATTTACCTACTTCTTCCCGTTCCGTTAGTATAATTAATTTAAGCTTATGGTGAAAAAAAGATACGAGAGAGAATCTTATATCTGACTGTACCTGCTTGCAGGTTTTGTTCCTGACTATATTTATGTGCGTTGAGTATACCCTACAGTGTAACTCTAGGCTATCATTTCTGGCTTCTTCCCACGCGGTGTGTGTGCCGTGCATTAGATGTGGTCTAAGGTGCAAACATATAGTTTCAATATTACATTTTCTTTGTCGCGTTCTCCTTAATTGTCTTCCTCACACGTTTCTGGCTATACTACATTCACTTCTCTCTCACTTTCATACATAGGAATACGCATTGCACTACATTATGAATTTTCAATTACAAGGCAAACGAAATAGTAATTGTTAAGGTGTAATGAAAGTGAACGCGAACCAAAGCCATTTTGTATTGTTGTTTTTTTTAAGGAAAAAAATCGAACAAAATAAATAAAATGGTGCTTCAATAGATAGGGTTGATTTAATTTTCCAAGCGTAGTAATTTTAATAATTATTAAATATTAACTTTGGTATAAGCCCAATGGACATATTGACATGAAACCATTTGAATGAAGATAAAAATATTTCACCAAATTCCAGGATGTCTGTGACAGATTTTTGAAAATTGTTAAGATTGTTATGTATTTAAAATTAAATTAAACAGCTCCATTGAATCAATATTTTATTGACTTTGATTAGAGTAAATGCTGTAAAAACTGACAAATATTGACCATCTCATCTTAAGCTATGAGTTCACAGAATGTTTAAAGACGCTCTTTAAAGTAATATTTTCTTTAAGTTTACTTAAATTTTGTCTAGTCATCTGAGACAAACTGTTATCTTTAAAAAAAAGTACTTTTTCACATTTATTTAACCATTTTATAGTAATATGACTAAACATATCCAAATGAAAGAGTTTTTCATATTTTAATTGAATATATTAGACTACTAGCAATCCCGCACGGCGCTGCTCGTGAACCACTGTGGTATAAGAATTATATAAGCCCCCCTCCCCTCCACCATGTTGCCTGATATCATTGTGAAACGTTATCTATGAATTGTAATTCTAAACCAGAAAGAAAATATTTTCTTCAAAAATTTGTAAAACATAGCATAATTAAAAAGCTAATTCAAAATTTAAAAATCTGGCTTAAAGGTGCATTCGGACCCCCTTCCGTCCACTTATGTAATAATTTCAGATCTCTGCATGCCGTAGATTTGCCTGGGAATCGCACACACACACAGACAAACACTTCCTTTTGTAACGATGTTACAACCAATAACAACATCTAACGCATACCACCCAGTAATATGGAATTACAACACTCACCAACACCGGCCTGGCTTCTCTCCGTCTGATGGAGCACTAACACACACTAAGACATCCTCTCCCGTGGGTTGAACAATTTCGACTGAAACGAGACGCTGGTCAGCGCCTCGCTCGTCATCGAAGCCCGGTCCACAACAAACAAGGACTTAACTTGACCAAGATCGTTTCCGGTTCCGCCATCTGGGATGTTCCGCAAACTTCGAGTAGTTACTGGACTGACCGCTAAGCTTCGAGAGCGCTAGTCTTCTCCCTTCCTTGTGTTCTTTGTT
>CABFOV010000751.1:143193-155157 GCA_902141375.1 Timema poppense
TGTGTGTGTGTGTGTGTGTGTAAATTTGCTTTGTTTTTCTCTGCTCAGTTTCAAGTCTATGCATATTAATACTTAATTTTCTCCCAGTTTCATCCATCTATATTCATAATGTTATATTTAATAAAATTATAAAAATGGAGTTGCTGGCTCTAGGATATGATGGTATCTAACTCCTACACACAAATTTAATCATGAATTAAAATAAATAAAGTCTCATCTTCTTTATGACCCTTTCTATACCGTACCATTGTGACGCCATTCTTTTAAAATAACCTCTCTAAGTAATTCGCAAAACAACATTCCTTATATAATATAGTAAAGTAATGTATAGCACCGTCAAAGCTAGCTTGGCTTCAGCGTATGCTACTAGGATGATCAACCTTGCATATGAAAGCGGGGTTCGGATCTCAACCAGAAACCTTGATGCTATTTTAGTTTTAATTAATAATGTCCGCGCTCAGTGTCCACCTCCCATCTGTGATATTTGCAAATGTATAACATTGGGATAGGGGTGGAGAAGGTAAAACTTGTACTAGCATTTGCTTACAGAGAAGATGGAAACCACCTGGTTTAAAAAAAAACATCAGTACACTTAAACTGTACTCGAGACTTGAACACTGGCAGACTCGTGGATGTGTCCCCTTACTCACTGGTGTGGCTAAAGGTGTTTCATACTTATTTTAGGTAAATTCTGACACAATTCCTTAAAATGTATCTCCTTAACTTGTACCGTTAAATTGGTATAAGTATAATGTAGTTGAAATTGTGGGAAAAACCGCCTTGGTACTCGAGGTAGGGATTCGAATATTTATCTTCAGAGTATCGGAAATACATTAAAACTGATAGCTTGATGCCCAATACCTTGTAATCACCAGTGGAAGTATAAGCTACTTATATACTCCGGTGGATGAAGTACCTTCTTCTTTCTCTCCGTCTGTAAAACGATTCTTCTCTATCCACAGTACACAACAAACAGTTTACCGCAGTATAATTGCGTGTTGTACACGTTCAGAAATACCCCTTTATTTAAGAAGTGGTTTGTTATATCAAAATATCATTCACTTCAAAATTGAGGTGAAAATTATTAAAATCTGTATACCTCTTATTTGCCATTTCATGAAAATTGTAAGATTTCTTCGCTTGTGTTTTCTTCCTAATTTTATCGATTCCGATTTCGCCACTTAGCCTTTTTGTATCACACCTCCTATATAAACCGCGTTCTCACTTGCGTAAAGTTGATGTTTACAAAATTACATAAACGCTCATCAGAGATCAATGACAAGGCATTAACCAAATATCACACCCTGTTAAAGGTGTTAGGAGCTTTTAAAACTTTATGGGAAATAAATTGTTTAGCATAAATAAAACAAATATATATAATAATAGTTTTTATTTCTTTTTTTATGACTACACTAAGTTCGTCGCACTTGTATGCTGCATCAAACTATACCAAATTGGGACGTTCAACATCCAGCAGCCATCATCTTGATAGTTCCTCCGTGTACGAGCATGAGATAATTATAGAAAGCCGGTAACCAATTATATATATTAATCAATTTATTTTAAAAATTGAAAGAAAATATTACCTAGTTCCCAACATCCATTGACAACGTAATATTTACCAAAACACGATCATTTTATAAGTTAAACGAATTAATAGATATTGCTACAGAAACGTTTTCGTAAAAAGAGCATCACATTTTAACAAAGAGTATAAATGAAATAATAGACCTTTTAAATTTTTATAACTTTAAAAAGATTCGTAAATAGGGGGAATTTATTTCATATTAAACAATGTTTAACTGGAAATTTTGCAGGTCTAAGATAGAAGTAGATTGTTAAAGACATAGATATATCCTTCTTCAAACAAAATAGTTATTTTTAACAGGGATACAAAAGAACATTTGAAGATGTTTGGGTATTGTTTTAATGTGGGTTTTTTTTTCTTTAGAATTCCTATTATATAAAAAAAAATACCACGAATTTAGTATTTATGTTCCTTCAAATAGATGGCGATTTTAAACATGTTAGTCTTTGATACGGAGAGGTTATTTAATGAAAATACCCGTTCACCACCTACAACTCTAAACGCTAGAGGCCACTATAGGCAGGAAAAGGGTGGGCGAAATCAATAATAAATTTAAAGTAACAACAGTTAATAAGAACATATGCAATTTTAAGAAAAAATAGAATTATTTATTCAAGGTAAGACAACAGAGGTAAATAAGTAATACATGGCCTCACAAGGCGAACTGAGTAGTGTTGAAAAAACATATGAATAAGGCAGAGACTGCGCTATGTAGTACATTTGAGGACATAATCCTAAGAGTGATATAATTAATTATTTATATACAAATTAGTCTGGAATAAACCCAAGAGTAATAATCACAATCGTTAATATGATAGTAAAGAGCTTAAAGAGCTCCTATATTTGGTTAGCAAAGCACCTGAATCACTTTTGCGAATTAAGACTAAACAAACAGATTACATTTTTAAACCTTTGAATTCTTACTATATAAATAAAGAGCTTAAAGGACATGACTTATAAAAGTATTAGGTATTTCCTTTATTGGAATATCAAACAGCTTAAAGAGCTCCTATACACTCTTATATTTGGTTAACAAAGCGCCTTTGTTAATTCAGCCTAAATCATTAAATTTTAAATTAAATTTAATCTCAAATATCAATTCTGAGCCCAAAAAATGTACACAAAGGTTTTTCTTCCCGACATAACCAAAACTTCTGTGGGACTACTACTTCCACCAACTTTGAAGTAATTGAAAAGATTTCGACTTGGTAATATTCATCATTATAATAGAAAACAAAGCAATATAACATTAGAATACGGGTAATTTCTCACTAAACAAATCGGTTATTGTTAAAGCTATAACTTATTAATCAATAAAAATAAATTATTTTAATAATATCTTCAAATTAAATACGTCTACAAAATTCTATCTATAATTTAAACATTATGAAATTTTGAAGTTAAACAAATAATGATAACCACAAATGCAATAAAATTATATTTAAATTAAATATTTCAATCAATAAAAAGAATCAAAAAGTGGCTACCGACTAATAAGTCTAAATGTTACAAAGAGACAAGCGCCCAAGCGGCAAAAGGAAACATTAAGTGTTTCATAAAACAATTTTACTTTCCAAATTAAATCTTCTAGTGAGAAATTGCTGACGCCTACATGAAAGATTTTAATCACATAATTATCTAGATGTTCAAACTTCCAAACCTATTATAGGTCGTAATATTTAAATATTGAACAAAATATGAAGAGTTTATATTCTTAAAATTGAAAAATGACACCTAGACACGGGAATCGATCCAGGGACTTTTGTCTTAGTACACTTATAATCTAACCACTGAGCTATTCAGAAATCGTCTCGTGTTCAGGGTCATTTTTCACTCATATTTTAAGGCAGTGTCTATGATGGACGTGCGGAAATCGTCGGCTACAAATGTGTGATTTAATTAAGATCACGATCTATCAGATAACGCAGCCACCGATCCCCGTGTCCAGGTGTCATTATTTAATTTTCAGAATAGGATATCTAGATGGAGTAGTCCTCACTAAAAGCATAAATAATAGCTTTGGCTATTTGATTCATAAAGACTTTATATTTTTCTGTCTTTGAGCGATTATGTCCAAGTCCTAACGAGGACCTCTCGTGGTTGAGTTGGAATTAATAGTCCACCATGTTAGCTGAGCACCAGCGTTATATAGGTCTAGTTGATGGATACAAGGGGAAAGCTTTATATTATAAGTATAACAATCACGTAGTTAACATGTGATATGAGCATGATTATCTTGTTAACAACCGTCATCATCTTGACTCGTCATATTGACATGCCAGTCTGGAAATCCGGCGATTTGGCAGTGTAGATCACGTGAGGTTGTCTGTCGGCCAGCTAAGCCAATCAGTGTAGGCCTTGGCACCTCATGCATGTGTTACGGTTCTTACTTACTAATATTATTTATAAACTACAATATTACAAAGAATGATTACTTATTAATACGTCTATTAAATACACAAGTTTTGAGTCCGTCGCATACGTCCATTACAATGTGAAAACACGCACTCTAGTGTTGACATTCTCAGCCCCATTGCTCTACTGTGTAGTTTGTCACACCTGTCCGGTTTAGCCCTATACTAAGCCCGTTTGAATGTCCCCCACCGCCTTGCTATGAGGGGTGGCCCAAGCCTGGTGACTGTTCAGGGCTGGCTCGAGCATGGTCTCACCCACTACACATATGTCTCACTGTCCCATATTTCAAAGATGTGTCAGGGTTCACTTCAGAATACAATTTGGTGTGAAGCAGTCGTGTGATGGTTGTCTGCCGTGGAACTCGTGCCAAGCCAGAAGATACATTGAATGAGTAAAGCACATATATTAAACTTCGTAAGGTTTTGTAAATTTTGGGTATTGCAACATGTCTATGAGTATTGGCATTATTCGGGGTGAGTAGTATTGTTGTAAATTGGCTAACATTGTTAATGTTACAGTATCATCAGTGTGATAATATGGTAAAACTACAATGATAAAATAACAAATTAAAATCCACCCACAACGTTCCAGATGAAGAATCAAACTTAGACCTCCCCCATCCAATATGGATATTATATAGCAAGCCCTACGCCTTATACCACTTGACCTCTGGTGTACTATACGTATTCAATTATTTTAAAGAATAAATGCGTATTAGGTCATATTTTATCTTCCTGTCTCCAAGAAAATTTCTATACCAAATACATTTTCAAGAAATTACTCAGTACTCACCGAGTTGTGTACACTTATAAAAGAAAAAAGTAATAGACATAAACTAAAAGTAATTTATTTTTGTGACGTCCCACGAAGTTATTTTTCATTAAAAAAGGAATGTATACGTATATTTCAGTGTTATCTAAAATTACTCGCTAAGTAGGAGTCAAATATAAAAACCTGGTAAATCCTATCATGACTTGCCTCTCAGTGACGGCTAAGAAACTTTGTTAAAGGAAAGTAATAAAGACTCTCTAAATAATACCAGAAATAAAATGTTAGGTCACTCAAAAACACTGAAGTTATTAAAAGTAAAATTATTCTTAAAGGAATAAACCTCAGAGAACACAAATTTACTTTTTTGTTTCCAATCAACAATAATAACATTTTAATATGTTATCAATTATTAAGCGTATAACCCGAACGGGTAATAAGGCGTGGTGCTAAGTATTATTAATTACCAGTGCTCTTTAATAGGTTTTAATAAATATTTAACTAACAGAACAAGTTTACTCCTATAAACATACATGTTTAGCTAACATCTACAATTTTAACATAATTTCATCAAATAAGCTATTATATTTTTCTGGAAATAAGAGAACGATACAATAAAGTAGTGTTTGGACTCAATAAAACTATTAATAACCTAGAACCAACTTTAGCGGTTGCATGGTCTAAGTCGTTACTCTCTTTCTAGACTAGACTGCCAACTACAGGGAGATCGGGGATCGAATCCCGATTAAGAGTACTAAGGGATTTTAAAAAAAAAATCCCTCTCCCTCCACGCAGATTTGGATACAATTCCTCTAAATTCAACATTTCTCACTCCTAGCTCATCAACGTAATTAGTAGGGCTTAGACTTCTATATAGCCTGAACAGGCAGTAAAACGCGGTGCTACATATACAAAAACATACATAAAAAAACCTTATAAATATGTGTTTTACTGAAATGGATATGAATCTATTTTCTGAATTTTCTGAGTCTTTTGATAGTAACTATTAGGATATATTAATAATTTACATGATTATTTATCCAAATATTTCAAAAGGTCTTATTTATATTTTTCTTATGGACTGTAATTAATTTAACTTGACTGTGCAACTTGAGCCCATAGCTCCATCCCAAAAGGAGTCCAATCACGCAAAGTGTTCTGTCCGAGGTAACGACCTGCGACCTGCAGGGTAGAATAATAACCATCGGCGTAAGTGTCCCACGTTAGCGGTAAGCGCCGTGCCAACATAATCGGTTGTCAAGCAATGAACTTGGTTGCACTTCCAACGTGGCGGTGACTTTAACATATATCGATTTTCTTTCAAACTAATGAGATAGAGAGAGAGAGAGAGAGAGAGAGAATGCAATAAACTAGCTTCGTCTATTTTGGGGAGCCATTGTTTTCAAAACTGGCAAGCACTTGGAATGTTATTGCCAAAGAGACAAGTTTGTTAATCCAGCTTACTTGATCATCTATAGTAGACTAAGAAATGAACTAAGAGAACGTGCGGAACATAAATATTTCACACGATACAATCCCATTTTATAGAACGAACATTTGGGTGTTATGATGATATCATCCAAACTTCACGTGTCGATGATAACACGGACTATACTTCAGTTTCTTATAGTTTGGTTTTCCGCTGACGGGAATTTCGGAGTTAAATCCTGGTCATAAATACTGATATCTTTGTTTTCCAAATGTTTTCCCACTTTCCTTCTATGTAACACTGGTTTTCTTTCTTTCTCAATTCTCTTTTCTTCATCCCTATCCCATCAGTACAAACATGCGGATATCAAGGTGGGAAGTAGGACGCTGAAAAGCTTAGATTCAATAAGTATTTGTATTAAAGGGTGGTTGTGTTTTGGGTTTGTTTCAGCAATCGAGCTGGTGGGCCCATCTCACCGCACCACCTGCACCATTTTGACCAACATCGCGTACTCTGTGGGACTTGTGGTGCTGGCCTGCATCGTGTACCTCGTACGGGATTGGCGACAACTGTCTCTGGCTACTTCAATCCCCTTCTTGTCGTTCTTCCTCTACTGGTGGTGAGTATAACAGGAGAACACATTGCACTATCCCCCTGTCCTCGCGGTCAAATGGTCAGAAGGCCAACTGCGTGTTTAGGGAATCCTGTTTCTACCCCAGGTGACGTCTAAAATAATGTATGTTTTTTAGGGGTTGTTACATTGGTAATAAAATATTACATGCAAAATATTAATACGAGGTTTGTTTAAAGATTTAATCCAAGGAGGGGATATTATGAAGGCAGTTTAAAAGTACACCCGCACTTGCGTGAAAATAAAGTGAGAAAGTTACAGTAGGCTAATTTATTATATGAGGGAAATCACTAACAGTGCACCTAGCTTGGAATTTGAGTCAGAGATAAAGGAATTGTTTCTAAAGTTTTAAATAAAAGCTTTTTTTTAAAGGTGAAATGCGTCTTACTACCCATTCGGGCTATCTGCAGAGTTACATTGATAGGGTAAAGATGAACAAATTAGAGTTTAGGTTAAATAAACTCACTTTAATTGTTTAGAATGGGAGTTTTAGGCCGTTTATGAAAAATCACCTTAGTGCACCTACTGGGATTCAAAACTAGACCACCCCGTCACCGGTAAATAAGACATGATAAAATTGACGCCTAGGTCCGCATGCCCACCGAATCTATTGAGAATCGCAGCTCAACATATACAATGGTTTCTCAGATGTTTCTAAGTGTGGTATGTTTCCTGTGAGCATAACAAATATCATGGGGGGGGGGAGAAAGAGAGAGAGAGAAACCTCTCATTAGGCTGCTAGCTCGTAAGAAGGCTGCATGGTAAAATAACTGAAAAGCGTTGCAGACGTTTAGAAATCTCGGACTATTTATAAAATGGTTTGATATTTTTTTAGTATTGCTTTCACCAAAATGTAGGTGAAAAATCTGACCAGTTAAAACGTTTAAGTGTCAAGATTAAATTGTAAAACATGTGTAATAGCTTAAATAACCGGGATCAAACATCAATCTCCTCGTGATCGGCAGTCTAATCTATTGCGAGAGTAGTTTTTTGTTCATAGTAGGGATGTGTGTGTGTTTATGTGCATGTGTTTGTATGTGAGTGCCAATGTTGATATTGTGTCATTCCACGCTTCACTTGTCTGTCCGTCAGCATCTTTCCCCCTGAACGTGGCTTGTCTACTCAAGTTGAAGCCATCACTTTGCCAGTTCACTAATCTGATTTTCTTCCACCCTAAAGTCTTGGACCTTGTTCAAAACACTTTGTACCCCTACTTCCCCCCAAGCTACTCCACTCTGACGTAATGGAGGGAGATGTTTAGGCCATGGTGAAAAGGAGAGAAGATGAAAGGTAGAAAACGCTTACTATCGACAGTAAATGTGAAGACACGACAAAGGTCACAACTTTAATCAAGTCACGATACTAAAATGCTATCAACTGCACTTGATATTGAATTATTAAGGTAGAAACTTTAATTATGTTATTGAGGTCATCCACATCGACAAGCGTCTGTATTGTTTTAGTTGGTTTGTAGGTATTGAACAATTTGATTTGAGGCTCAAATCTCGATTGGATGAACTGAGGTATTTCTCTAAATTGTTTCCCACACAATGAAAATACGGGTACACTTGATATAAATGTTTACCTCCTCATACTAAGAATTATTAATTTAAACATGGGGATAGTCTGGGTGAATGGGTCTCGATTATCCTTTATTTTATGCGTACCCATCTTTACTATCCTTCCGGACTATCTGAATACAGTAGTTGTACTGATGGGATAGGAAGGGAAAGGTAAAACTTAGAGGAACAATACCCTCATTAGCATTGAGGGAGAGTGAAAAAACTGATTGGCTGAAACAGACGCCTTTGTCCACGTGTCCAATGGTGCATTTGTTTAATAAAATATAACTTCCAACAACATTATCAACAAGATAGCCACCATATGTTCTACAAACACACATTTCTATTTAAAGGGCACAATAGTTTGCTCATAAAATATGTATGCATGCTTTTAAAATGCAAGCACTTATTATTAGCGTGTATTTTTGTACATCTATATCCATACATTCAACAAAAATATTAGTATGTCTGTATCTTCGATTCATTCTGTGTGTTTCAAGTAAACTCGAAACATACTCATCGGATAGAGATGGGACTCCTTTTGTTATATTCCTTTTCTTTAAGAATAAAGGGTAGGCTATATCTACTCCCACCAGCGAGAGAAGCTGTGTTAAAAAAACTGTTAGTATCAAGAAAACTGTTAGTGTGGTTACATCTACAGCTTAAATTTGTAACAGTTCAAATATATTCACTTTTAATGTATCCATCTTATTTGTAACTCTCTTTGGTAACACGGGGATTTGGAAATATTGATAAACTATGAATGTAGAATTAATTAATTTCTGTCTTACTTGATCACCAAATCAACTGCAAACCAAAGAGTAATTGAACAATTTACTTAAACCTTAAATAAAAACAATATTTAATGTTGGTTGTTTTATATTCACATTAATAGACAAATCAAGATTCTTTAGCAAATAAAACTTATACGCAGGTGACTTTCACAACTTAATGTGGTTTGGTCTTACATTTACATGAATAAATATTAGGACAAATAGATCCTTTTAAGAGGAAGAAAATATTAATTAAAATGGCACACAGCAAGCAACAGCACATAGCCATCAATTTAAATGTTAATAAATAGATTTCAATAAATGTATTCTAATTGTGGTATTTTGTTTTGTTTTTTTCCTACTCCTCTCACGGTTAAGTGGAAACACATTTCGGTTTTAGTTAACTTTGAACATTGTGAACCAGATATATGATACCATAGTGGTTCACTAAAAGCAGAGTTGACTGTATATTGAGATATTGACACCTTAAACCCTGTGACCTCAACTATGTGTGATTCCAAACTCAAGAAAAATAGAAAGGTGTCACTTTTCAAGTCTACTTAGTGAAACACCAAGGTGTGAACCTGAGGTGTATTTAAAAATGCGTTTGAGCTTATACTGTGTGTCAACTGGGAAGTGCATTTTAAACTCAATTAACCAAGCAATTTTAATCTTTAGACTAGAATTAAGGAAAGTATATGTGTGGTGTGTAAATTAATCTTTTTTCTTCTAAATTCATGTATCGTTATTTACCCTTCAATCTAATATGTAGAGGAGGTAACGATAACTATTACAAAGTAAATATATAGTAAAGTAGAGATTGTTAAATATTTCATAAGAGTAAGGGAAATAAATAGGTAACAATAATAGATTTATTATTAAAAAAACATAAACAGATGATATAGGGTTACAATTGATAAACTATATTAAATGCAGGACCAAATAATAATAAACAGTAATAAATGTCCGTTAAATTTGTTAGGGAAAACATGTAACTCTTAGAAGTATAAAGGAAGACATTAAGTTTTAAACTGACAAATATGATAGGATTTAACAACTCCAAAAATATAGGAGCTTCCCGTAACACGGGAGAATACGTGTCCAAGACGACACGGTAACAGTCAAAAGGAAGTTAAGTTGATAGAGAGTATTGGATTCCAAAATAGCCGGGCAAGTGCCAGACCACCACCAGAAGGGTCTAAACAGAAAACATGGTGAATTAATTACTAATAAAAATATAACTGAAAATCCTATAGTTTTAAAGTTACTAAGATAAATGTCGGCCAAGCTCGCTAGCTTTATTTGAAATTAAGAAAGGTCCCATAGGCACACTAAATAATAAATGGTAAGAGGATGGTCTGTCAATTACATTATCAGATGGCTAACAATCAGGTGTCAAAACAAAATTGTACTATGGCCGGTCCTTTCCCAGAGGGTACTGCCAGAGCACTCAATAGTACATTTATACCATTACCCACTTCCTGGGATATACATCAACTCTAGTACACAATAACTTTAAATACTTAGACAAATGAGGTGGCAATAAGAATTCTGTGAGATACTGACCTAATTAGGTCCTCAAATAAAGACGTTAGACAACCTGCTTGTAGCCATACAAAAATTCTAACAAGTGAGCATGACGTCCACGGCGTCATGACATATTGTGAAGTCATAAGAACTTAAAACGGAATAATGAACTAATGAAGAAGAGGAACCTTAAAGCAAGCTCCTTATTACATATAGAGTTCAAAGCGCCTGTATTTAAGCTATGTCATATGGACATAGGGAAAATATATATTCAAACTATCTGACTAAAGAAATTAAGTCAAATTGACACAAAACCAAATTTAGTCATTTCGACTAAAACAGCAAGTCTGAAGGACTTAGAAAACATTATATCTGCCTCGACTAACAGAAACACAATTAGTCTCTTTAACTACTGTAACAAGTCTAAATGACTTAGAAAACATTTTAGATGCCTCGACTAAATAACCTAAGTCTGAAGGAAACATAAACAAAATTTAGTCGCTCTGGCTAAAACAGCAAGTCTGAAGAGACTTGGAAAACTCTATAGCCGCTTCAACTAACAGAAACTATGTCAGATGGACAAAAAACAAAACTTTGTCACTCTGACTAAAGCAGCAAGTCTGAATGACTTAGAATACATATTTGCCGCTTCGACTGATAAAAACAAAATTAGTCTTCTTGACTACTACAACAAGTATGAAGGACTTGGATATTTGTTGACTATTTGGAACATCAGACTAGATCCCCTTGGCGTCGAGGCGGTGAGACCCACGACCCAAACATCAAGACCACCAGTTTCTTCTTCAGGTATTAGAGCAGAGGTTCCTCCTTCGAGGATATAACATGATGAACTACAGTAGAATGAACCTAGTGGTCACCCATTATATACTCTTTTTTCTGATTCAAAACAGGACCAAATATGGGCATGTAATGATGGAAAAGGAAGGGAGGGGGGAGGGTGGAATAGTGGATAAAGAGTTGCCAAAGAAGTCCGATAGGGCAGCAGTGCTCGTAGCTCGAGGCATCGAACCAACGACAGTCAAGTCCTTTGTCAACATCGAGTGTTCAAGGGTTCAGACGTCGATTAAAACTGCCACGCGTTCACTTCTGCAATACTTGCACAATGATTTGTCGAGGCATGGTGTTTGTATCCGGGAACAATCACTTAAAGTAAGTAGAATACAAATTATATTAATGAAGAATATATCAGTTTTAATTATCTTCTTTGAATTCCTTTATTTCAGTTTAGTATTTTGTGCAGATTACGGTTT